>JAXIVJ010019642.1:0-18346 GCA_036785665.1 Chirona hameri | reverse complement strand
TCAGCTGTTTTCGCGTCCTGCTGTCAGCTGTTTCCGCGTCCTGCTATCAGCTGTTTCCGCGTCCTGCTGTTCGCTGTTTCCGCGTCCTGCTGTCAGCTGTTTCCGCGTCCTGCTGTCAGCTGTTTCCGCGTCCTGCTGTCAGCTGTTTCCGCGTCCTGCTATCAGTTGTTTCCGCGTCCTGCTGTTCGCTGTTTCCGCGTCCTGCTGTCAGCTGTTCCGCGTCCTGCTGTCAGCTGTTTCCGCGTCCTGCTATCAGCTGTTTCCGCGTCCTGCTGTTAGCTGGTCCAGAACACTGTACAGCACGGGGGAGGAGAAACTGTGGCGACCGGCCGCTATGTCAGCGCTATCTGCGCTATCAGCGCTATCTCACTGGTGTCTCCCTCTCCTTCGGTGTCAGCGCCATCTCACTTCACTGGCACAGGTCCTGCTATCCGCTGTTTCTGTGAGGCGAACTGAGGCGCCTCACTGACGCATGTAGCTATGGACATTTCGCATTGCACAGAGCCGAGTAGCTTGATCTGGCCGTGGTAGAAAGTGGACAGAGTGGGTGAATGAATGTGTTGCTGCGATTGTTCTGATTGCACACATGCAGTTCGTGTCTGTCCTGTGGTGAGGGGTTACCGTTATGTTGGACTTTGAGCAGCTGGTTCAGTGTTAGATATACGACCGTTCAATGTATGTGTGTCGGTAGTGGCATCCGGATTATGTAACCGAGAGTATTGGTATAGAGGCTGAGTTGATTGAAGACACGAAGACCTGTGTGGGCAAATATGAGACTCACGCGGCTTTTCAGGTAAACGCCTTTTCTTGTTTTGCATATCTTTTTGTTTCATCCTGTGAGTAATATGTTTGCTGCTGCATGCCAGTCTTTTGGTGAGTGTAGTGAGGTAATGGCCACGCTTTTTAGAGCTAGAAAATATTTTAAGTTCAGCCTACTTGCTCTAATGATGTACCAATGTATATGACCTGCTTGTCTCGCCGCAGCCCACCTTTTTAACCCCGTGTGACCTGACTCGATGTAGTCTGAAATGTATCCTCTGCCTCTTGTAAGCTGATCTGACTACCTGACTGATCTGATCTGACTGATCCGTCTGCCTCCACCTGATTCCATCTGACCTCAATCTGGCCCCACCTGACCCCATCTGTCCTCAGTCTCTCCCCGTTAGACTCTTGTTTGACTGACCCCATATGACCCCAAACTGACCCCGTCTGCCCCCGCTTGACCCCCCCCCCCCCCTCCTCGACCCTCACTTGCTCCCCCGTCTCACCCCCATCTGACCCCCTATCTGACTCCGTCTACCCCGTCTGACCCCCCATCTTACCCCAATCTGACCCCAATCTGACCCCGTCTGACCCCGTCTGACCCCGTCTGACCCCGTCTGACCCTGTCTGACCCCCGTCTGACCCCCGTCTGACCCCCGTCTGACCCCCGTCTGACCCCCGTCTGACCCCCGTCTGACCCCCGTCTGACCCCCGTCTGACCCCCGTCTGACCCCCGTCTGACCCCCGTCTGACCCCGTCTGACCTCCACAGGAGCTGGTTGTCGCTACTGAAGCTCAGCTTGGGCATCATACTGGTATTCTACATAGCCGTGCCGCTCATCTACCACTTCTGTCCCACGGTGCCGCGTCACCTGGTCTTCCTGCCCTTCTGTAAGTTACCACGGGAGCCTGGTCTTCCTGCCCTTCTGTAAGTTACCACGGGGTGACCCGCTCATCTACCACTTCTTCCTGGTCTTCCTGCCCTTCTGTAAGTTACCACGGGGTGACCCGCTCATCTACCACTTCTTCCTGGTCTTCCTGCCCTTCTGTAAGTTACCACGGGGTGACCCGCTCATCTGCTCATCACTTCTTCCTGGTATTCCTGCCCTTCTGTAAGTTACCACGGGGTGACCCGCTCATCTACCACTTCTTCCTGGTCTTCCTGCCCTTGTGTGAGTTACCACGGGGTGACCCGCTCATCTACCACTTCTTCCTGGTCTTCCTGCCCTTCTGTAAGTTACCACGGGGTGACCCGCTCATCTACCACTTCTTCCTGGTCTTCCTGCCCTTCTGTAAGTTACCACGGGGTGACCCGCTCATCTACCACTTCTTCCTGGTCTTCCTGCCCTTCTGTAAGTTACCACGGGGTGACCCGCTCATCTACCACTTCTTCCTGGTCTTCCTGCCCTTCTGTAAGTTACCACGGGGTGACCCGCTCATCTACCACTTCTTCCTGGTCTTCCTGCCCTTCTGTAAGTTACCACGGGGTGACCCGCTCATCTACCACTTCTTCCTGGTCTTCCTGCCATTATGTGAGTGACCTCGGGGCGACCCGCTTATCTACCACTTCTTCCTGGTCTTCTTACCCTTTTGTGAGTGACCGGGCCAGCGCGGAACGATACAAACCTTCTGTAACATCTCGGAGCGTGGGCGTTAGGTGATGGTCGGCGTGGTTGGCATGTCCATAAACACAGGCGTCGGACTGGTTTCGGGAACGTTTGAATTCATTCTGTAAACAGTGACACGTCGAAGGGTTACTTTATAGAATGCGCTCGTATCTGTGGTGTGCCCCATACACACAAATTGCCACAGTATGGATTTAATACAAGTTTGGTGGTAAATTTAATCCACGTCCGAAGTTAGGGACCAGAAGTCTGAAGTTGAAGTCTGAAGTCTGAAGTTGGCTGGTTGAATTGCTCGCTCCGTGCGGCTATACAAATTTAGAATCTGAAATGAACTTGGACGAAATATTGGTGCTTAACACGCGCACTGCCGGGGGGGGGGGACATATGACCCCGAGACATCTGTTACCCCGTCGTCCTCTGGGCTCCCTGTAGCTCTGTGTGGTGTGACAGCGTTAGAGTCGGTACGTGACCAGGCGCAGCTGGCCGTGGTGGGCGGCACTGGCTGGGTGTTGTCGTGAACCTGGACCGTTCCTAGCACACTGTGTGTGAACCTGAACAGCTGCTCCTGATACACTAACCTATGAACCGATCGTGAGGCGGCCAAGCTGGTCCGAAATATCGGAACCCACGTATGGCTTGCCGGTGGCCTGCTAGTGCTCCAATGTTATCCTGACTGACTGCTGTCTGTATACGCGACCCAGTTGTGACCTGGCCTGCCACATCACTGGTATCCAGTAGCGTACCCAGGATTCGCTCCAGGAGGGGGCAATTTTTGCTCAGGGGGTCATAAAATACCCCCACGACAAAACACTCACCGGATTTGGCCCACTATATTTTTAAAAGGGCATATTTTCGCCATTTTTCTCTCTCTAAAAAATCATTCATTTTTTCGACCAAAGGGGGCACGTACAGACCTTCAGGGGGGGGGGGGGGGAATTCCCCGTTTGCCCCTTGTGTACGCCTATGCTGGTATCACTTGAGTGACCCGAGGTCTGACATGTCCAGTGACTGGGTACCCTATGTTACCTTGTGGCCTGTGTCGTGACTTGTTTTTTTTCTATTAACGAGTGTTTGTCTTCGAAATTTTTACTTCCCGTGTGCGTCGTTACGTACATACGTACATATACGTACATATACGTACATATGCGTACATATACGTACATATACGTACATATACGTACATATACGTACATATACGTACATATACGTACATATACGTACATATACGTTCGTCATTATTTCTTCTCGGGACAGGGTTCCCAAATGTGACGAGACCTGAGTCCTGAACACATCACATCTTAGACGTGAAGACGACCATGTAGAAGAAAAGCCCTTTTAAGTTTAAAGGGCTTCACGTTTAAACCCCCCAAATCAGCATCATTGGTATGCCTGTGCGCCTGCTGGGTTGTGACCCTGTGCCCTTGTGTAACCTATCGTGACCCTTGTATTCGTGTGTGTGAGCCTGCTGGGTTGTGACCCTGTGCCCTTGTGTGACCTATCGTGACCCTTGTATTCGTGTGTGCCCCCAGTACGATGGCCGCTCGGTATCAGTCTCACCCAGCCAGAACTGTCCGGCCTCCGCGCCGCGCGCAACTTTTACGTGACGACTTCAGACGGCGTCCGACTGGGCGTCTGGTGAGTCACGTCAGTGACTATGCTCCCCTCCCCTCCCCTTTACGGCGTCACGAGACTGCACGGAGGGGTGAGTCACCAGTCCAGTGGTGTGGAGGAGGGGGCACGGTGAGGGGAGGGGGTGGCGGGTTTGTTGATTGCGCTCCAGTTGTAGCACGCGTTGTGTGTTTATTGAGCTTATGGGCGCGTAGTCATGAATAAGAATATGAATAGGATGGTAATTGGCTCAGTTAGGAGACCCCCGGGGCCTGGGGGTCTATAGGATAGCCCATAGCAAACAGTAATTATTGGTTTGCACATGCAGTTAGTAAGTTTTGTCCAATGTCTGTTGGCTTTGTCATGACTTCTTTTGAAAGAGGTCATAGTCCTAGCCATCTTGATGACGTACCCTTTTGGCCGTGCGATGTCTCGGCTGGAATATCTTGAGACAGCCTCTGCAGTTTGCAGCCGTGTTGAGCTGGAACAGATGTGAGAGGTCTACTTCAAGTGAAGCTTGTGGATGATTGTATGACTTCTTTCAGATCCTCTTGCTCCCTGTGTTTCTCCAGTGATGTCAGCCCCAGACGTTTGACTTCTTCGTGGCGAAGGCTGTACGCTGGCGCCGCAAAGTGCTTAGCATGTCGAGGAAAATGGAGCACAAGCGCGTTGCCACGATGGACAATACTGGGCCAGGGCGATCTGACGGGCTTCGAGGGCGGTGTAGCGTGTGGCGGTCGTGGCCGAGTGGTTAAGGCGTCTGACTAGAAATCAGATTCCCTCTGGGAGCGTAGGTTCGAGTCCTACCGACCGCGCTACATTTTCCTTCCTCACGACGAACTACATTGGCTCTACATTGTGAGCTAGAGGCGGCAAAAGTTCAAGTTTTTTGGGGACCCAGCCCGACCCGGTCCCAAAAGCTGAAAAATGGTCCCAGTTATACCCGGCGCAAGGCAAGTTTTGACCCATCGGACCCAACTAGCAAAATGTTGTCTTGCTACTAATATTCACAAGTCTGCACTCTACAAGTTAGTGCAAGGTAACTAACTCTTGTAGTTGCAAATACATTCAGTTCAGATTGGTCTACAGCATAAATAAACCTGCGTATCAGTGCTCCTACTTACGTGAATATCACAGTGCTCCTACTTGCGTGAATATCACAGAGCTCCTACTTGCGTGAATATCACAGAGCTCCTACTTGCGTGCTCCTACTTGCGTGCTCCTACTTGCGTGATCCTACTTGCGTGATCCTACTTGCGTATAGTGCTCCTACTTGCGTGAATATCACAGAGCTCCTACTTGCGTGAATATCACAGAGCTCCTACTTGCGGGCTCCTACTTGCGTACAGTGCTCCTACTTACGTGAATATCACAGTGCTCCTACTTGCGTGAATATCACAGAGCTCCTACTTGCGTGCTCCTACTTGCGTGCTCCTACTTGCGTGCTCCTACTTGCGTGCTCCTACTTGCGTATAGTGCTCCTGCTTGCGTGAATATCACAGTGCTCCTACTTGCGTGAATATCACAGTGCTCCTACTTGCGTGAATATCACAGTGCTCCTACTTGCGTGCTCCTACTTGCGTGCTCCTGCTTGCGTACAGTGCTCCTACTTGCGTGAATATCACAGTGCTCCTACTTGCGTGAATATCACAGTGCTCCTACTTGCGTGCTCCTACTTGCGTGCTCCTACTTGCGTACAGTGCTCCTACTTGCGTATAGTGCTCCTGCTTGCGTGAATATCACAGTGCTCCTACTTGCGTGAATATCACAGTGCTCCTACTTGCGTGCTCCTACTTGCGTACAGTGCTCCTGCTTGCGTGAATATCACAGAGCTCCTACTTGCGCGAATAGTGAGAAAAAAACGCGGGAATCAATCTGCAGCATAAAACAACTTGTATTCTTATTGTTTTAGCTAATTCATTCTGATGAAGATCGGTTATCGAAATATCAATAAAGTCTAATTTGGAACTTTTCACTTTCATTTTTTTAAAGGTCATACAATTTGCATATTAATCTGTCTACATGTTCCCCGCACAAGCACTGAGTAACCTAAGTCTGTTCCTGGTATCATTTGGCGGGACCCAGTCTGGGACCAACTGGGTGATCGGGTCCACGTTTTGCCACCTCTATTGATTGTGAGCGGTGGGGATGTGCCCTGCAGATGAGACCCAGCCGACTGTGCCGCCACTGGCACGGAGCGCGTTGTCAGCCGGCATGGTGGCATGGTGTCGCCACTGGCACGGAGTCACGAGGAGCGCGTTGTCGTTAGTCAGCATGGTGGCATGGTGTCGCCACTGGCACGGAGCGCGTTGTCAGGCAGCATGGGTTCGCCATTTGTAGAAACTGACATACACCGTCCTCATTATTTCGAGCACGTGGAGCACACCCAGTTTCGAACATTGATCCAAAGTTGTGGGTATGGTCTCAAGCTCCAGAAGTTGCAACTGAGAGTACGTCACACTTGCTGCCGGCTCATTACAGTATGGAAACTGGAAGCTGCGCTAAAGCTGATCATACCCTGGGGACAACGTTACCGGGACCGTCATCACCTGGCAGTACCGCTGGCAGGTCTCTGCGGCCCATCTGCCCGGCGGCGGCCGGAGGACGTTCGGTACTGACCGGGGTCACCGCCCGGTCACAGGTCGAGGGTCACCGGGGTCACCGCCCGGTCAGAGGTCGAGGGTCACCGGGGGTTAGGTCCTGGGGTCACCACCCGGTCAGAGGTCGAGGGTCATGGGGGGTTAGGTCCCGGGGTCACCACCCGGTCAGAGGTCGAGGGGGCACGGGGGTTAGGTTGAGGGGTCACCGCCCGGTTAGAGGTCGAGGGGGCACGGGGGGTTAGGTCGAGGGGTGGTGAGGAATGTTGTTTCAGTATTCGTCCAATCCACCTCAACTGTGTGTAAACCTCTCGTCCTGTTAACAACATTATTATCATAACGAGCGAATGACAATAAGTTAACACATTGGCGGAAACAGCTCTCATGCCGTGAGCTGTATACATTGGAACGATGGAATGGTCGAGAACATTGTGGCAGGCAGTTTGAAGTCCACAGCAGGTTCGAGCCCCAATTATCGGCTGGGCCGTGATTGGGCCTGCGATCAGTGACTGCTATTGGTTACGCTCTGAGTCGGGCATTGGTAGCGGAGGTCCTCTTTAACCCTGGTAGCGGAGAGCCCTGCTGAGCCGACATGGCTCTCAGTGTAAGCGCTGGAATTGGGCCGGTTAGCTGGAATTGCGCCACTGCAGTGGCGTAATTCCAGCTAATTTTTGCTCCAGGGCACTGGAGCGAAAATAGCCTTTGCACAACACAGCTTTTTGTTCACAGCCTTAAAGGGACTGTCCCACCTTTTTGAAAGTTGTCGAATCACACTAAATTGTATGTCTACATGTCAGGCGAGGTCTGATGAACGTGTTCTTGAACTTTTTTTCCGAAAAAAATACTTATCTTGGAAGATATTCAACTTTTAGTTTTAAGCGGAAAGTTGGGTTGTTGACCGTCATATTTTGTTTTAATAACAGGGAAATCCTTTGTGCTGCCAAATGTGTGGCACAATTTTTTGTCGACATCTATTGCGCAGAAAAAGCGAACCACCCGGTGTCTAGATTGGCTAGCACTATCAGCTTGATTTGTTGCAGCAGTTGGCCGACCTTGACGACACGACAATGCGACATTTAGCTGGATATGCAGTCTCACTTGTTTTGACAGCGATGTGAGCTATCTGGGAATCATAGCATATAAGGTCCACACTCCATATATGACACGTTTGGCAATCACAGGCCTATGCCATATCGCCCAGATATCGTGTTTCTACTGCCTGGCTACTGTCAACATTGAACAGCATATTTGCTAATGCTTATTGTATGCAGTGCTTCCATATTGTCACGTGGCACCGATCGTGCACTGGTCACCCCTGTCACGTATATAAGTGGCATGGCTCTGACATGGCTGATCAGTTGGGTTGCCGTCAATAAGCGATATGATATGAGGCAGTTTCTAGCATCGACACAATGCGATGAACATGCGTGCCAGAGCTATGTATCGTCCCTGGTGTGAACATGCGTGCCAGAGCTATGTATCGTCCCCGGTGAACATGCGTGCCAGAGCTATGTATCGTCCCTGGTGACTAGCCTGGTCTGTGGCGAGCTGTGTATCGTCCCTGGTGACTTGCCTGGTCCGTGGCGAGGTGACTAGCCTGGTCTGTGGCGAGGTGACTAGCCTGGTCCGTGGCGAACTGTGTCATGTATGTGCGTGACATTGCTATTGGTCAGACAACTCTCAAGCCACTCAAATGTCCCTCGTGACCCACTCTCAGGTCCCTCGTGACCCGCTCTCAGCTCCCTCGTGACCCGCTCTCAGCTCCCTCGTGACCCGCTCTCAGCTCCCTCGTGACCCGCTCTGAGGTCCCTCGTGACCCGCTCTGAGGTCCCTCGTGACCCGCTCTGAGGTCCCTCGTGACCCGCTCTGAGGTCCCTCGTGACCCGCTCTGAGGTCCCTCGTGACCCGCTCTGAGGTCCCTCGTGACCCGCTCTGAGGTCCCTCGTGACCCGCTCTGAGGTCCCTCGTGACCCGCTCTGAGGTCCCTCGTGACCCGCTCTGAGGTCCCTCGTGACCCGCTCTGAGGTCCCTCGTGACCCGCTCTGAGGTTCCTCGTGACCCGCTCTGAGGTCCCTCGTGACCCGCTCTGAGGTCCCTCGTGACCCGCTCTGAGGTCCCTCGTGACCCGCTCTGAGGTCCTTTGTGACCCGCTCTCAGGTCCCTCGTGACCCGCTCTCAGGTCCCTCGTGACCCGCTCTGAGGTCCCTCGTGATCCACTCAAATGTCCCTAGTGACCCGCTATCAGGTTCCTCGTGACCCGCTCTGAGGTCCCTCGTGACCCGCTCTGAGGTCCCTCGTGACCCGCTCTGAGGTCCCTCGTGACCCGCTCTGAGGTCCCTCGTGACCCGCTCTGAGATCCCTCGTGACCCGCTCTGAGGTCCCTCGTGACCCGCTCTGAGGTCCCTCGTGACCCACTCTGAGGTCCCTCGTGACCCGCTCTGAGGTCCCTCGTGACCCGCTCTGAGGTCCCTCGTGACCCGCTCTGAGGTCCCTCGTGACCCGCTCTGAGATCCCTCGTGACCCGCTCTGAGGTCCCTCGTGACCCGCTCTGAGGTCCCTCGTGACCCGCTCTGAGGTCCCTCGTGACCCGCTCTGAGATCCTCGCGGCGCCTGTCCCGCCTCTGCCGACAAGTTCCCTGTCCGACCCGGCCGGTCGTCAACTGTTCCCCTGGGAAGGTCTGTCCCGTGTTGTTACTTTGTATGAGGGTCGTCACCGTAACCATGACCAGTGGCAGGTCGATGCGGTATCGATCCTGAGGCCGGGACCGGGGCCGTGTGGGCTGCAGGCCGCAGGCTGCAGGGCGGGACATCTGCTGCACCACTGGTGGGCTGAGTCCCGTGATGGCGCCGTGTTGTGGTGCGGGACGTCTGCTGCACCACTGGTGGGCTGAGTCCCGTGATGGCGCCGTGTTGTGGTGCGGGACGTCTGCTGCACCACTGGTGGGCTGAGTCCCGTGATGGCGCCGTGTTGTGGTGCGGGACATCTGCTGCACCACTGGTGGGCTGAGTCCCGTGATGGCGCCGTGTTGTGGTGCGGGACATCTGCTGCACCACTGGTGGGCTGAGTCCCGTGATGGCGCCGTGTTGTGGTGCGGGACGTCTGCTGCACCACTGGTGGGCTGAGTCCCGTGATGGCGCCGTGTTGTGGTGCGGGACGTCTGCTGCACCACTGGTGGGCTGAGTCCCGTGATGGCGCCGTGTTGTGGTGCGGGACGCCAGTCACCACTGCTGGGCTGAGTCCCGTGATGGCGCCGTGTTGTGGTGCGGGACGCCAGTCACCACTGCTGGGCTGAGTCCCGTGATGGCGCCGTGTTGTGGTGCGGGACGCCAGTCACCACTGCTGGGCTGAGTCCCGTGATGGCGCCGTGTTGTGGTGCGGGACGCCAGTCACCACTGCTGAGCTGAGTCCCGTGATGGCGCCGTGTTGTGGTGCGGGACGCCAGCCACCACTGGTGGGCTGAGTCCCGTGTTGGCGCCGTGTTGTGGTGCGGGACGCCAGCCACCACTGGTGGGCTGAGTCCCGTGTTGGCGCCGTGTTGTGGTGCGGGACGTCTGCTGCACCACTGGTGGGATGAGTCCCGTGATGGCGCCGTGTTGTGGTGCGGGACGCCAGTCACCACTGGTGGGCTGAGTCCCGTGATGGCGCCGTGTTGTGGTGCGGGACGTCTGCTGCACCACTGCTGAGCTGAGTCCCGTGATGGCGCCGTGTTGTGGTGCGGGACGCCAGCCACCACTGGTGGGCTGAGTCCCGTGATGGCGCCGTGTTGTGGTGCGGGACGCCAGTCACCACTGCTGGGCTGAGTCCCGTGATGGCGCCGTGTTGTGGTGCGGGACGTCTGCTGCACCACTGCTGGGCTGAGTCCCGTGATGGCGCCGTGTTGTGGTGCGGGACGTCTGCTGCACCACTGGTGGGCTGAGTCCCGTGTTGGCGCCGTGTTGTGGTGCGGGACGTCTGCTGCACCACTGGTGGGCTGAGTCCCGTGTTGGCGCCGTGTTGTGGTGCGGGACGTCTGCTGCACCACTGGTGGGATGAGTCCCGTGATGGCGCCGTGTTGTGGTGCGGGACGCCAGTCACCACTGCTGGGCTGAGTCCCGTGATGGCGCCGTGTTGTGGTGCGGGACGTCTGCTGCACCACTGCTGGGCTGAGTCCCGTGATGGCGCCGTGTTGTGGTGCGGGACGTCTGCTGCACCACTGGTGGGCTGAGTCCCGTGTTGGCGCCGTGTTGTGGTGCGGGACGTCTGCTGCACCACTGGTGGGCTGAGTCCCGTGATGGCGCCGTGTTGTGGTGCGGGACGCCAGTCACCACTGGTAGACTGAGTCCCGTGATGGCGCCGTGTTGTGGTGCGGGACGCCAGGCACCACTGCTGGGCTGAGTCCCGTGATGGCGCCGTGTTGTGGTGCGGGACGCCAGGCACCACTGGTGGGCTGAGTCCCGTGATGGCGCCGTGTTGTGGTGCGGGACGTCTGCTGCACCACTGGTGGGCTGAGTCCCGTGATGGCGCCGTGTTGTGGTGCGGGACATCTGCTGCACCACTGGTGGGCTGAGTCCCGTGATGGCGCCGTGTTGTGGTGCGGGACGTCTGCTGCACTACTGGTGGGCTGAGTCCCGTGATGGCGCCGTGTTGTGGTGCGGGACGTCTGCTGCACCACTGGTGGGCTGAGTCCCGTGATGGCGCCGTGTTGTGGTGCGGGACGCCAGGCACCACTGGTGGGCTGAGTCCCGTGATGGCGCCGTGTTGTGGTGCGGGACGTCTGCTGCACCACTGGTGGGCTGAGTCCCGTGATGGCGCCGTGTTGTGGTGCGGGACGCCAGTCACCACTGGTGGGCTGAGTCCCGTGATGGCGCCGTGTTGTGGTGCGGGACGCCAGGCACCACTGCTGGGCTGGGCCTGTGTGGGTGGGAGATTAGAGCGAACTGCGCTGTCTGGCCACGCGGCTGGTCTCTGGCTGGGAGGGGACCATCGGGGACTGGGGCGTTGTATAGTGCGATGTCAGATGGGACCGGGGACTGAGGCGTTGTATGGTGCGATGTCAGAGATGGGACTGAGGCGTTGTATGGTGCGATGTCAGAGATGGGACCGGGGACTGAGGCGTTGTATGGTGCGATGTCAGAGATGGGACCGGGGACTGAGGCGTTGTATGGTGCGATGTCAGAGATGGGACCGGGGACTGAGGCGTTGTATGGTGCGATGTCAGAGATGGGACCGGGGACTGAGGCGTTGTATGGTGCGATGTCAGAGATGGGACCGCGGACTAAGGCGTTGTATGGTGCGATGTCAGAGATGGGACCGGGGACTGAGGCGTTGTATGGTGCGATGTCAGATGGACCGGGGACTGAGGCGTTGTATGGTGCGATGTCAGAGATGGGACCGGGGACTGAGGCGTTGTATGGTGCGATGTCAGAGATGGGACCGGGGATTGAGGCGTTGTATGGTGCGATGTCAGATGGACCGCGGACTAAGGCGTTGTATGGTGCGATGTCAGAGATGGGACCGGGGACTGAGGCGTTGTATGGTGCGATGTCAGAGATGGGACCGGGGACTGAGGTGTTGTATGGTGCGATGTCAGAGATGGGACCGGGGATTGAGGCGTTGTATGGTGCGATGTCAGATGGACCGCGGACTAAGGCGTTGTATGGTGCGATGTCAGAGATGGGACCGGGGACTGATGCGTTGTATGGGGCGATGTCAGAGATGGGACCGGGGACTGAGGCGTTGTATGGTGCGATGTCAGAGATGGGACCGGGGACTGAGGCGTTGTATGGTGCGATGTCAGAGATGGGACCGGGGACTGAGGCGTTGTATGGTGCGATGTCAGATGGGACCGGGGACTGAGGCGTTGTATGGTGCGATGTCAGAGATGGGACCGGGGACTGAGGCGTTGTATGGTGCGATGTCAGAGATGGGACCGGGGACTGAGGCGTTGTATGGTGCGATGTCAGAGATGGGACCGGGGACTGAGGCGTTGTATGGTGCGATGTCAGAGATGGGACCGGGGACTGAGGCGTTGTATGGTGCGATGTCAGAGATGGGACCGGGGACTGATGCGTTGTATGGGGCGATGTCAGAGATGGGACCGGGGACTGAGGCGTTGTATGGTGCGATGTCAGAGATGGGACCGGGGACTGAGGCGTTGTATGGTGCGATGTCAGAGATGGGACCGGGGACTGAGGCGTTGTATGGTGCGATGTCAGATGGGACCGGGGACTGAGGCGTTGTATGGTGCGATGTCAGAGATGGGACCGGGGACTGAGGCGTTGTATGGTGCGATGTCAGAGATGGGACCGTGGACTGAGGCGTTGTATGGTGCGATGTCAGAGATGGGACCGGGGACTGAGGTGTTGTATGGTGCGATGTCAGAGATGGGACTGAGGCGTTGTATGGTGCGATGTCAGAGATGGGACCGGGGACTGAGGCGTTGTATGGTGCGATGTCAGAGATGGGACCGGGGACTGAGGCGTTGTATGGTGCGATGTCAGATGGGACCGGGGACTGATGCGTTGTATGGTGCGATGTCAGAGATGGGACTGAGGCGTTGTATGGTGCGATGTCAGAGATGGGACTGAGGCGTTGTATGGTGCGATGTCAGAGATGGGACTGAGGCGTTGTATGGTGCGATGTCAGATGGGACCGGGGACTGCTGCGTTGTATGGTGCGATGTCAGAGATGGGACCGGGGACTGAGGCGTTGTATGGTGCGATGTCAGAGATGGGACCGGGGACTGATGCGTTGTATGGTGCGATGTCAGAGATGGGACTGAGGCGTTGTATGGTGCGATGTCAGAGATGGGACTGAGGCGTTGTATGGTGCGATGTCAGAGATGGGACCGGGGACTGATGCGTTGTATGGTGCGATGTCAGAGATGGGACCGTGGACTGAGTCGTTGTATGGTGCGATGTCAGAGATGGGACCGGGGACTGAGGCGTTGTATGGTGCGATGTCAGAGATGGGACTGAGGCGTTGTATGGTGCGATGTCAGAGATGAGACCGGGGACTGAGGCGTTGTATGGTGCGATGTCAGAGATGGGACCGGGGACTGGGGCGTTGTATGGAGCGATGTCAGAGATGGGACCGGGGACTGAGGCGTTGTATGGTGCGATGTCAGAGATGGGACCGGGGACTGAGGCGTTGTATGGTGCGATGTCAGAGATGGGACCGGGGACTGAGGCGTTGTATGGTGCGATGTCAGAGATG
This sequence comes from Chirona hameri, assembly GCA_036785665.1. NCBI lineage: Eukaryota > Metazoa > Arthropoda > Thecostraca > Balanomorpha > Balanidae > Chirona > Chirona hameri. The sequence goes on along the minus strand of JAXIVJ010019642.1, from coordinate 4,560 downwards.
GGACTGAGGCGTTGTATGGTGCGATGTCAGATGGGACTGAGGCGTTGTATGGTGCGATGTCAGAGATGGGACTGAGGCGTTGTATGGTGCGATGTCAGAGATGGGACTGAGGCGTTGTATGGTGCGATGTCAGAGATGGGACTGAGGCGTTGTATGGTGCGATGTCAGAGATGGGACCGGGGACTGAGGCGTTGTATGGTGCGATGTCAGAGATGGGACCGGGGACTGAGGCGTTGTATGGTGCGATGTCAGAGATGGGACCGGGGACTGGGGCGTTGTATGGTGCGATGTCAGAGATGGGATCGGGGACTGATGCGTTGTATGGTGCGATGTCAGAGATGGGACTGAGGCGTTGTATGGTGCGATGTCAGAGATGGGACCTGGGACTGAGGCGTTGTATGGTGCGATGTCAGAGATGGGACCGGGGACTGGGGCGTTGTATGGTGCGATGTCAGAGATGGGACCGGGGACTGAGGCGTTGTAAGGTGCGATGTCAGAGATGGGACCGGGGACTGAGGCGTTGTATGGTGCGATGTCAGAGATGGGACCGGGGACTGAGGCGTTGTATGGTGCGATGTCAGAGATGGGACCGGGGACTGAGGCGTTGTATGGTGCGATGTCAGAGATGGGACCGGGGATTGAGGCGTTGTATGGTGCGATGTCAGATGGACCGCGGACTGAGGCGTTGTATGGTGCGATGTCAGAGATGGGACCGGGGACTGAGGCGTTGTATGGTGCGATGTCAGAGATGGGACCGTGAGGCGTTGTATGGTGCGATGTCAGAGATGGGACTGAGGCGTTGTATGGTGCGATGTCAGAGATGAGACCGGGGATTGAGGCGTTGTATGGTGCGATGTCAGATGGGACCGTGGACTGAGGTGTTGTATGGTGCGATGTCAGAGATGGGACCGGGGACTGAGGCGTTGTATGGTGCGATGTCAGAGATGGGACCGGGGACTGAGGCGTTGTATGGTGCGATGTCAGAGATGGGACCGGGGACTGAGGTGTTGTATGGTGCGATGTCAGAGATGGGACCGGGGACTGAGGCGTTGTATGGTGCGATGTCGGAGATGGGACCGGGGACTGAGACGTTGTATGGTGCGATGTCAGAGATGGGACCGTGAGGCGTTGTATGGTGCGATGTCAGAGATGGGACCGGAGACTGAGGCGTTGTATGGTGCGATGTCAGAGATGGGACCGGGGACTGAGGCGTTGTATGGTGCGATGTCAGAGATGGGACCGGAGACTGAGGCGTTGTATGGTGCGATGTCAGAGATGGGACCAGATCAGCAGCGGGTGGTGCGATGAGGTAGCCATCGCTATGTAGCCTGAGGTCACCGGTATCCAGATTACAAACTGACGTGTCGGGTGCTGATATCCACACACCTGGCAGGCTCATCGCGCATCATTCAACGTCGAAAGCTGCTGTTAATTAGGCATAACCAGACTGATTGTATATCAAACCGCATTTCACCTCCGCTGACGGGACCTGTCCCTGCCCGCAGGCACATTTTACCGGACCTGTCCCTGCCCGCAGGCACATTTTACCGGACCTGTCCCTGCCCGCAGGCACATTTTACCGGACCTGTCCCTGCTCGCAGGCACATTTTACCGGACCTGTCCCTGCTCGCAGGCACATTTTACCGGACCTGTCCCTGCTCGCAGGCACATTTTACCGGACCTGTCCCTGCCAGCAGGCACATTTTACCGGACCTGTCCCCTGCCCGCAGGCACATTTTACCGGACCTGTCCCTGCCAGCAGGCACATTTTACCGGACCTGTCCCTGCCAGCAGGCACATTTTACCGGACCTGTCCCTGCTCGCAGGCACATTTTACCGGACCTGTCCCTGCCAGCAGGCACATTTTACCGGACCTGTCCCTGCCCGCAGGCACATTTTACCGGACCTGTCCCTGCCCGCAGGCACATTTTACCGGACCTGTCCCTGCCCGCAGGCACATTTTACCGGACCTGTCCCTGCCAGCAGGCACATTTTACCGGACCTGTCCCTGCTCGCAGGCACATTTTACCGGACCTGTCCCTGCCAGCAGGCACATTTTACCGGACCTGTCCCTGCTCGCAGGCACATTTTACCGGACCTGTCCCTGCTCGCAGGCACATTTTACCGGACCTGTCCCTGCTCGCAGGCACATTTTACCGGACCTGTCCCTGCTCGCAGGCACATTTTACCGGACCTGTCCCTGCTCGCAGGCACATTTTACCGGACCTGTCCCTGCCCGCAGGCACATTTTACCGGACCTGTCCCTGCCCGCAGGCATATTTTACCGGACCTGTCCCTGCTCGCAGGCACATTTTACCGGACCTGTCCCTGCTCGCAGGCACATTTTACCGGACCTGTCCCTGCCAGCAGGCACATTTTACCGGACCTGTCCCTGCCCGCAGGCACATTTTACCGGACCTGTCCCTGCTCGCAGGCACATTTTACCGGACCTGTCCCTGCTCGCAGGCACATTTTACCGGAGCGTGACATTGGGCGGGGTGCCGCCGGGGGAGACTGACGTCGCCTTCTTCGAGTCCCAGCTGAGCTCCGGGGCGCCCATCATATTCTACAACCACGGCAACTCGGGCTCCCGAGCCGGGCCACACAGGGTCGAGCTGTACAAGGTGCTGAGGAAGATCGGCTACCACGTGGTCACCTTCGACTACAGGAGTAAGGCGGGGGAGGAAGGGTAGGGAGAGAGGGGAGTGTGAGGAAGAAGGAGAGAAGGAGGGGTGGAGTAATGGGTGAGGAGTGTGGAGGGAGCAGGGAGAGGCTAGAGCTGGAGGAGTGGGGTGACAAGAGCACCTGGGACAGAGGGAGGAGTGGAGGTGTGTGTGGAAAGGGAGAAGACTGGAGGAGTGGGAGGAGATGGAGGTGTGGGTGGAAAGGGAGGAGATGGAGGAGTGGGAGGTGTGGTGAAAGAGAGCAGACTGGAGGAGTGGGAGGAGACGGAGGAGATGGAGGAGAAGGAGGAGTGGAGGTGTGGGTGGAGAGGGAGGAGTGGGAGGTGTGGGTGGAGTGGGAGGAGTGGAGGTGTGGGTAGAGAGGGAGGAGTGGAGGTGTGGGTAGAGAGGGAGGAGTGGGAGGAGACGGAGGAGTGGAGGTGTGGGTGGAGAGGGAGGACTGGTGCCTGTTGACATCGACCCACGTTGTTTGCATCGACAGCTGCTGTCGAAGATTGGCAGGTGTCCTTGTGTGGCAACTTTGTGTCTTTCCTGCGTTGGCCTCTGCCTATCGCAGTAGCGCTGTGTCGCCGGTCTCTCTGTTGCTCGTGTGTGTCGCCGTGTCTGCGACTGACTGCCGCTGTGTGCCGCAGGCTATGCCGACTCGTCCCCGGTGCTGCCCAGTGAGACGGGCGTCGTCTCCGACAGCAGGTTCATGTTCAAGTGGCTGCGGCAGCGGGCCGGCAGTGCCCAGATCATTGTCTGGGGACACTCCCTCGGCACCGGGTCAGTGGATTTTGGGGGTTGGACGGTAAGGGTTGTAACGCAGCACTCATTTGAGAATAGGCATAGCCTTGACGATCAGACAAAAGTGCGTCTTTCCAACAGACAGCACAGACACCTTTGTCTTTCAGACAAAGGTGTGTATTTTTACGTATTATAGTTGCGTGGAAGGTCCATTACCAGTGGTTTGAGGCGCATTGTTTAAAAGCCTCGTGATTTATTTGCAGATAGTTTCCATTTTTATATAAACTTAGACGGTCACTTCAATTTCGTTTTTGTGTGATTTCTCGTAGAAAGTTACATTATGCTTCCTCACTTGTTCGTTGGGCTTACAACCATGTTTGTATGTATCATCTTACCCCTTTGATGTAAGCACTACGCTCCACCTCTTGTAGCGGACATAGGGGCAGAGCCCGAGTTCTCTCCTGTTGTATCTGTGATAATGACCCCGTTGTCTGGTGCAGGGTAACCTCCCACATGGTGGCTGACCTGTGCCTGGAGGGCGACAAACCCACGGCGCTGGTGCTCGAGTCGCCCTTCAACAACATCCAGGATGAGGTCAAGCTGCACAAGCTCGCGTCGGTCAGTGGCAGCTGAGTAGTGTTTTGTGTGGACCATTGCTCCGTTCACCGTTGATTTTATCCATTGGACTAGTAGTGGTTTGACTACTGTAAAGCAGTCGCGTGTAGTATCTAGTATCCATTGGATACTAGATATCCGAAGTATCCGCAGTTGGTCTAGTATCCCTTGGACTTGTCACGTTTTCCGTGTGAACGTCAGTCTGGATATGTAACCATCAACCCAATGGGGTGAGGGTATCTCCGTGTTGGAGGTTGGAGTATGACATTTGTTCACCATCGTGTCTGAATGGGTTCTGTTGATCTCCTCTCCTGTTACGTCACAGTCCGTATGTCTGTGTGTGTTTGCGTCTTGACAGCTGTACCGTAAGATGCCCGGCTTCCGCTGGCTGTTCCTGGACCCGCTGCGGGACCTCGACATGCTGTTCGAGAGTGACCGCCACATCGCCAGCGTATCCGTGCCGGTGATGATCATGCACGCGGAGGATGACCTCATCATTCCGCTCTCTCTGGCTGTGGAGGTGAGCTGAGGAGAG
>JAXIVJ010019641.1:2500-10000 GCA_036785665.1 Chirona hameri | reverse complement strand
GGTAGAGGTCATCAGCATAAACTCATTATGAAACAAAGTAGGACTAGGCTACGACAGTCATTTTTCAGTAGAAAGGTTGTAGGACATTGGAATATGCTACCAGGGGATGTCGCTGATGCAGTGACACTTGCTTCCTTCAAAATTAGATTAGATAAATACTTTACAGAGAAGGGATTAGTTCATAAATACTCGTGGGATTAGCCTTCTTTTATGCAGGTAGAGTAAGGTGATTTGAAGGGGCGAGACTGGTGGAGGGGGGGGGGGGGGGTGGGGTGGGGTGCAACCTCGGATGGGCCCAAGAGGCTCTTTGTTGCACTTTTCTTTTATGTCTTTTATGTCTTTATGTCTTTATGTCTGCCAACAGGTCCCTATTTTCCTATCAATAGATTTAATAATTATGTTGTGATTTTCGTTTCAATTATTATTTTTCGAAAGTGCTTATTTTCGAAACCCGTGATAAGAAAATACTTAATAAATACTCCATAATAACGTCATCACCCCAAATTTAAAACTTAATGTGTATAAAGTTAACCCGCGCGGCGCTGGGTGGGTAAATTTTATCCCCCCCTCCCGGATTTTCTCCATAACTTGAGAACTATTACAGATATCAAAGTGAAACTTGCGATACCTTATGGTGCATCAACTCTACATCTCGTGTTACAATTTTGTTGAAATTCGTGAAAATTTTGAGTAGATAATGACGTTTTAGTGACGTCATGTCATGTCATTTTTGGTGAAAAAACGTTAAATGTTTGAAAAATCGTAGAAAATAGCGTGTTGATGCAAATCGCAAATAAAAGGCGTCAAGAGAAAGGAAATAACATTGTCTTTAACATGGCTATCTCAGATGTTAAAAATTTTGGGTTTTTGACCCCCAAAAATTCAAAACTTATTTTTGGGGAAGAATTTTCACAAAAGTTTTTTGTTTGAAGATTTTTAAAAAACCGGAAGATATATTAGAGAACCGAGTATGAACGATGTTCAAACCAAATTTAAAAGCAATTTTTTATTTTTGACTGACTTATGGCTCTCTAAGAATATGTAACTCTTGACGTCATTTTTTTAAATTGCGTTTTTTTATTTTACTGACCAGATACAGACAAATAAATGCCACCACTGTATTTCTAAGACAAAACTAGTCTAGAAACATGCAACGTTTATTTAGATTAATAAATTTCAAATTTTGACCTTATTGTGACCTGACCTTGACCTGAGGGCGATTATATGGTGTCAGGCTGTGAAAATGGCTGCTTCTATCGAATTATACGTGTAAAATAACCCATATGTGTCGCATGGATTTCGTAGACCTGTCACCTTTTGTGACCTGACCTTGACCTTGACCTTAGCTTAAAATTTCACTTTTACTTATGCGGGAGATGCATTATACATTTGGGAGCACTTTGTTGCAATACAAGGCTTTGGATGGAAAGTATAGCCCAAAACCCCAAATACTTAAATTTTGACACTTGACCTGACCGTGACCTGACATGTGACCTTATGTTAATAATTTCGGGCATGCGTTAGATTCTTCTCACTGAGAGCTTTCGATCGCCGCCTTGCGCGTCTCGCTCCGGTTATTGGTTCGGAAGATACGAGGGGGGGGGGTAAATTTACCCCCCAGCACCGCACGTTTGGATGGAGACCCCAGCGCCGCGTGGGTTAACTGACGTTTTCGCAAAAAAAAGTTTTAACCCGCGCTTGACCGGGGGAGGGGAGGAGCAAATATTGCCCCTGGACGAATTTTCGCGATAGGTCAAAACACAATGGCGATATCAACGTGAAACTTTGGGTACCTTCTCCCACATCAATTTTACATCTTCTGGGCGAAAATGAAGCAATTTCGTCAATATTTTTGTATAGATATAACAAATTTAGTGACGTCACTACACAAGAGTTTGACGATAAAATCAGCTAAACTTTAACAGGCCGTACAAAGGCCACGTTTTAAGGAAAATCCGATACAAAAACGTAAAAATAGCAACTTGCAAGGCCTACAAAATGGTTATCTCGGATTTGTGAGAAAAAATTGTTTTTTTACATTAAAAAACTATTTTTGTTTAAATGACCACAGAATCAAAATTTTAGATGTTAAAAAACGGGATAGATGTTGGAGAACCACATATGAAAATTATCCAACCCAAAGTTCAAGTTAACCTAAAAGTCAAAGTCAACCCAAATTTTCATCTTTATTTTTGACTGACGTTTGACTCCCTAATTATGGTAACCCATGACGTTATATTTTGATTTTTTTTTGATTTTATTGACATAAAGACAAATAAATGCCAGCACTGTATTGCTGAGCCAAAACTGGTATAGAAACATGTTTTTTAAATTTAGATTGATCAAATTTTGCCAATATGTGATCTGAACTTGACCTGAGCTTGACACTAACTTCACTTGAATTAGTTCAGATGGTAAAATGACTATCGCTATCGAATGCTACGTGTAAAATAATCCATAAAGTATGTGTCGCATGACTTTCGAAAATCTTCTGCGCATAATGACCTTTTGTAACCTGACCTTGACCTTTGCCAACAATTTCATTTTAGCTGATGCGAGATGTTTATTATATATTTGGGAGCACTTTGGGTGACCATGGTCGCAATCGAAGGCTTTGGATGGCAAGTATGGGCCATAAACTCAAATGCCTCGATTTTTACCTTTGACCCAACCTTGACCTGATGTGACCTCAATTTGAAAATTTCGAGTATTCTTTAGATGCGTCTCATTGAGTGCTTTCGAATGTCGCTTTGTGCGTCTCGCTGCGACCATTGGTTCCGGGGATAACGAGGGGGAAAATATTTGTCCCCCGATCAATGGCGTTCAGCTGAGAGCCCGGTCAAGCGCGGGTTAAGCAGCACTTACTTCAATTTTTCACTATATTCGGCGTATATTTGACAATTTTCAGAAAAGTGGGAAAGTCCTTTACAATATTAAATATGAAATCATAAAAAACATATTTTGCGCTATAACTAGCAGTAAAAAGTGAGTAGCAGCGCCGGGGGATAGACCCCGAGACAGATAGATATCGCAAAGATCCGGACAAAATGAAGCATGCATTGGCTTAAACCAAATACAAGATCTCACAATCTGATATACCTAGCATGAATGAACAGTGGTCCTCGGGACTTTCCCTTTGCATGCATCGGCGTATCACAGAATTGAGAATCGATAGATGACACAAACACAACAGAATTTAAAATTTATGGGAGTTTATCAGATCGTATTGCACAAAACCAACAAGCTCCAACCTTATACAAAGCAGTTTAAGCATTCTGCAGCGGTAGCAAACATTCTAGACAGTTAAAGCTCACCATACTGACTTCAGAACATCCTGTTCCACGAGGTTGCCTGGAAATGTTCTTGACATTTTTGGTTGGGTGAACACATAGTGCACAACTGTGATAAATTATTATTTAGAGGGAATGTTTTACTTTGAGAAACTTTTGAAGATATACATTATGTCTCAAATAAAGATTTTGGTCTTGTTTGGCTGAAAAATAAGCACATTATATCAAAACCAGCAGCAATAATTTACATAACCCAACACCCAACCATACATAAAGCGTTTCTAAGAGTAATTTGGCGTCATCATATGACAGCGAGGCGCGAGCGCCAGCTTAAACTAATCCATCCCAGTTTTGTATTTGTATTTGTATTTGACGTTGGACCCCATCCACGCCGAAGCGGGCTATTCCGGGGCCACATAAAAACATGGACAACACGAATGATACACTCATCCTAATATAAAATGAAGACAGTTTCACTACAGCACATACTCCCATACAGCACATACTTCAATACTCTCACATACACATTGCATCACATACACTGCAATGCTCTCACACGCACATTACATTATATACATCAGGCTACTCTGGTTGAGGCATGTTCTGTATCGCTCTTTTGAATGCGGGCATGGCTGAGTGACGTGTCGCTAAAGGCAGCTCATTGTAATTTTGCACAACATGATATAGAAAGCGGCGCTTGCCAGCCTCTGTCCTCACGCGTGGAAGGGCCAGGTCAGAGTTCTGTCGCGTAGAGCGGGAGCGGAGATCAGAATTGACATGAAGCTTGGAAGCAAGAGCCTGTGGTTCCCCGGTGTTTCAAATTTGGTGTAGTAGATTTAGGGAGTGCTGTCTGTATAGCTGCTGGGCAGTGGGCCAGCCAAGCTCAGCTCGCACGTCAGAGATGTGATCAAATTTACGTTTGCCAGATATGACTCGAAGGGCAAAATTTAGAATTTTGTCAAGGCGTTGTATGTTCCTCTGCGAGCCATTGCCAAATACTGCTAAACAGTACCGAACGTGTGAAACGACCAAGGCATTTACAAGAAGGGGCAACAGCTCGCGGGGGATGCTGTGCCGCACGTGCGATAGCCCAATGAGGATACCACTACATTTTTTTTACCAGGGAAGACACGTGTGAGTCCCATGTGAAGTGCTTATCCAACAGAACACCTAAATTTTTGACGTATGGGCTCTCTTGTACTATGTCTTCGCGGAACTGAACAGCAACAGGGTGAAGGTCGCGACAATTTTGGCGGGATCCGAACGCTATTAATTCGGTCTTGCTTGTATTTACTTTGAGACCATGAGAGTGAAACCAGGTATCAAGTGCACTCAGGGTGTCCTCCAATTTACTGACCAGATCATTGAGTTGGTGTTTTTTGCCGGATAACAAAATTTGAGTATCATCAGCGTACTGGACCACATGAGCATCCCCCGCGAACAGGCACATACCGTTAGCGAATATTTGAAAAAGTAAAGGCCCAAGCGACGAGCCTTGAAAAACTCCGATAGAGTTGGGGAGAGGCCTGGAGAAATGAAGGTTCCCACTCCCATCAGCCGTACAGACAGACTGAGTGTGACCGCAGAGGTATGATGTAAACCAGGTGGGATCGATGTTATATGTACGTAGTTTAGAGAGGAGCATAGAATGGTCGATGACATCAAAGCACTTGGATAAATCGAGGAGACAGAGAAGGGCGAGTTCCTGGTGGTCAATAGCAGAGAGGATGTGATCAGAAACAGTCAGAAGGGCGGTCTCAGTAGAGAGCAGGGAGCGGAACCCGTGCTGGGATGAGGAGAACAGGTGGTTATCCGACATGTATGAGTAAAGCTGACGCTGCACAATACGCTCAATGAGCTTTGGGAAGGCAGATACAATGGAGATAGGGCGAAAATTGGAAGCTTCGGACTGGCTGCCGGCTTTGTGTATTGGATGAATAATGGAATGTTTCCAGGGCGCTGGGTATTCGCCGGAAGATAGGCTAGTATTGATGATATGGAGTAAAACGGAACCGATAGCAGCAAAGCAAAGCTTTATTACCTGAATAGAGATGCCGTCAGCACCACAGGCCCCTGCATTTTTCATTGAGTTGAGGAAGGACCGGAGAGCGGACAGAGAGATAGGCTGTAGTTTGAAGGCACATGTGCCGACACGAGGTAGACGGACAGGGAGAGAGGGGGGCTCACCCCTGGCCCGGACCTCACTCGCAACCCGGGGACCAACGCCCACAAAGTACTGGTTTAGCTCGTCAGGGGTGGCCTCTGGCACGATGCGGTCGGCAGACTTCTTGCCCGCGATGATTTGACGTACATTCCGAAATATGGTGGTAGGACCCAGCTCACGCACTCTCCTGGCGATGTCCTGCCTTGTGTCGTGACGAATGGCATAACGGACCTGTTTGTTAAGCGCAATGAACTCAGGGGTCCTACCACTATGGACAAGAAGTCTGCGACGCTGTGCCATCAAGTTGCGAGTGGTGTCAGATACAGGGGGAGTGGAAGGGTTACGAATTTTGATACGTTTTAGAGGTGCGTGATGGTCGAGGATGGGGAGGAGACAATTTATGAATGCAGACCACTGGTCTGACACTTCCACGCGTGAGAACACGCCACTCCAGTCAGTGGCTCCGAGAGCAGCGTGAAAAGCCGATATATTAATGCGATGTAGGCGCCTTGATGAGACGAAAATCGGCTTACGGCGAGGCTTGGGGATGGACAATTTAGCTTGGATGATACAGTGATCACTATAGGGACATGGGCAGACAGATGCGTCACTCAAAAAGTGTCCCGTATTGGACACAAACACATCAAGTAGAGATCCAGACTCGTATGTGGGACTAGTCACGTGCTGGTGCAGGGCCAGGCTGTCTAGGACTGATTAAATCTCGATTTACATATATCGTTGTCGGACGCTAGAAGGTTGCAGTTAAGGTCGCCAGTTATTACAATATTGTCAGTGGACGAAAGAAACACGCGTTGCACTTGAGTTTCAAGAAAATCGAGGTCGGCTGATATGGCGGCTACGGTGTGTCGAGGAGGTCTATATACGCAACCTAGGTTAAAACGACGACCGTGCGAGTTACTGACTTGTAACCAAAACGTTTCTATTTTGCCGTCGTTTTTGGCACCTACAACTGATTTAAGTGGTTTTACTTTCAAATTGTGTTTTATCAGTACAGCTATTCCCCCGTAACCACTACCGTCTGGACGGTCGGCACGGTGCAGAGAAAACCCCGGGAACGTGACGAAGCGTGAGCAAGTTTCGGGGCGAAGCCATGTTTCTGTGAGCACAGCAATATCACAATTTAATAATTCTAAATCATGACGGAGGTCTAAATCTTAGGTTTTAGGCTTAAAATGTTCAACGCCAATGATGGATCAAGGCCCCGCGTCCAATCGTATCGGAGCCATGAGGTAGGCGTGTCACTCCAGTTGCGTTGTGCGCCTGTGCAACCGGATGCTGGCCGGCAGCGCTGACCAGAGGTGCTGTGGCGGCCTCTCCTTGCAAGGTGTGTCGATCTTGTTGTCGGTCGGTTGCGGCGAGCGCCGGCCTCGGCCGCACGCTGGTAGTCGCGTCGGGTGGGTCGGCGGCCACCGCCGCCGCTCGGTCTGACGGAGTAGCGGGCGTCGGCGGCTCGTCTCTGACTTGCGTCTCTGTCTCTATCGTGGTGACGGGCGGTTGTTGGCACACTACACGACAGGGCCCATCGGGGTCCCCAGTGCCGGGAGCAGTCGGCTGGTCGCTGCTCCCTCTCTCTCTCGCTCGGCGGGCCCGCCACCCGCCCCGGGCTCCCCGCCGCGCCGGCCGCCGGGAACGTGCCCGGTGACCGTTTGGCCGCCTGGCATTTGTTGACTAGCCGGGCGGCACTGCGGCGGCTGTCCCCTGGTCAAGGGGGGTTGCCATGGAGATGGCCAGGGCTGGTGGTGTTCGTCCGCTCTGTTGCGTTGGTATGCGTTGGAAAAAGTAGTTCTAGAACATTGAAGCAGGACTCTTGAAGAAATGTAATATTTCGAGCACGTAATATCACTGCCGCACCATAGAGAAAAAAGACACTTATTTGAAACAAATCTTGAAGCGTTCACACACTTTCTGACACAGACCGAAGTTTCTGTCTTCCGGCTTGGTTGTTCACGCAGGTTTCAAAATCACAAATCTTCTGAGGTAGATAATAGATTGAAAACACAACTCACAGTTTGTATGATGTAGCAC
>JAXIVJ010019640.1:7500-18353 GCA_036785665.1 Chirona hameri | reverse complement strand
CCGCTTGGTAGCCCGCTGTGTAGATGACTGCAATCCCGCACAGGAAGCTGGGTCAAGTGTGCCGAGATGGACGCTCTGCTTGGCTGAGCCATCTGAGTGGTCTCTCTGGACTCGAGTGTTTGGCTGACTGATCTGCCTTGTCCACACGCCGAGCACTTTTGACGGGCGATTTGACTGATCAGTGCGCCTGATATATTTGGCTGAGTGATCAACTTTCTCTGTGTGTCAGGGCAGTTTGGCCGGGGGATCTTGGCCGTATACATGGTCCACCACAGACCAATGGGCCGTGAAAAAAGACAACAAACAGCCATCTCTCTTCCGCACAGTGATTCCCGAGACATTCGGACGCCAATCCCCGCAGGGGTCACGCGGGGAGACATCAACAAATAGAGGGCGCTGTGATCATTAATATACATTTGTGTCCGCCTTGAAGCAGGAAAGAAAGACATCTGTGAGTCTTCCTTATCCATGGGTGACAGGAGTAAGCGTTACGGCAAGTTTCGTTACACTTGCGGAATGCACCTTGAAATATACTTTTTTGCTGAAATTTGCCGTCGAACCTTACCGAGACATGTCAAGGCGAGATGCACAACAACAATCCGTGGAAACAATGAACGCACCAAACCGTTACATTATGGAGCATAAGAGCCCTTCATGGAATGGGAATCTCCATGGAACCATGGAACAGGATGGAAATGGGTGGGAATGGGGTCATTTTTGGAAATGTAACGGGTTGGAACGGGTTTAGGACAGACCATACCATTTTTTAGCACCACAAAAAAAATGAAATATGCTGAAACGGGTGAGAATGGGAGCCCCATCAATTATGAATTCGGATTGGAACGGGTTTGGGTCTGGCTGGATGAGCTGAAGCGGGATGGGGGCTGAACAAGTGTCCCATGAAGGGTAATTTCCATATGCATTGCTTCGGTCTCTAACAGGGGCTCAAGTTAATTATTTTGTTTCCTAAATTTGTTATAATGTTTTTGCTTCGATACCGGCCTCAAACTATAGATAGACTGTTTGCCTGGTCTATTGACAATGGACTGTAAGGGACGTCTAACTGTGGCAGTGACGGGTGTCTGTACCACGCTGTCATATATTTCAGTGGCGGATCCAGGGGGCCGTAGGGGCTGAAGCCCCCTGCCTTAGAAAACGGCGCCATTTTTGTATAGGATTTGCCGGCGCCGAAGGCGCCGTAGCGTTTTCGGGAGGCCGCCAGGGCGCCCTTGCGTCTACCAACAGCATCGTAGCACTCTTGGAAGGCACCCTGACACCCTCAGAAGACATCTTGCCGCCCTCACAACGCATTATGCCGCCCTCGGAAGGTACATCGCCGCCCTCGGAAGGCATTATGCCGCCCTCGGAAGGCACCATGCCGCCCCCGTCACCGAGGAAATATGCCGCCCCCAGGCCTGAAGCCCCCTGCCTTAGAAAATCCTGGATCCGCCCCTGATATATTTACCCCACGGCTGCAGCGCTGACCGGCCGGCTTGCCCTGATAAGCCTTCTAACAAAACAAGCAATGAATACATAACAGAGATGATCAATGACATCACATTAACTTTGCAGAAGACAAAAAATGGCGCACACACAGTGTGCTGACCTCCCTATGGGTTGTGTGCACGATTGATTTGCTGTCGTTCTCAGATTGATTGGTTGTCGCAGGGTATCGTATATAGGGAGTATTCATAGGGAGTATACATGATTGTTGTGGGGCAAATGCGAGCCACCTGCATCTATCATTGTCCCGCGGCACGGTGTTGGTCGGATTGCCTCAGGTTTAGGATGGGATATATCCGACTGACCGGTCAGAGGCCGGAGGTCTTAAAGGAGGAGTTAGAGGTCGGGGGTCAGGGGGGCCGAGTGACCCGTCAGATGTCACGGGTAAGGGACGTCTAACTGACCGGTCGGAGGTGTCTGAGGCCCTACCCACCACCAATGGTGAGGTCTGATTATTAACACGCGCCCTGGAGGGCCTCTGATAATTACACGCCATGGAGGGGGGGGAGGGGAGGGCGGATTTCGCCCCCCCCCCCCTATGATCTTGAAAACAACGCAACGTAGCGACAAGCGGAAAACGAAGTTAGATAGCTCGAGACAAGCTCTCTCGAAAGTATTTCGTTCATTTTTTTTTCTGAGATCAATTTGAGGTCACCAGAGGTCATCAAGGGTCAGATTTGCAAGTTTCCAAGACTTCGCTTCGAACACCCCCAAATATCTCGGGAACTATGATAGTTAACAGCAAACGAGAAAAAAGCAATCTAAAGCCCTTGAAAAATAGAATCCATATAAGTGTCTTCAGATTTGAGCTCAGGTCAATAGTTTAGGCTCCAGAGGTCATCAAATGTCAAAAAGGTGATTTTTTGGGAAAAACTGTTTTTCGTAAATAACTTTTTACTTAATAACGATAAAACAATATTTTTTTTACGCCATCGTGTTTGTCTCGTCAAATTGCTTTTAATCATATTCATGGTGACTGGGTTAGGTCAACTAAGAAATTTGACCTCAAGTCAAGGTCAAGTGGTGACCCAAGTTGGTCATGTTACATTTTGGGAGACGTGTCTCGACGAGACAAACACATTGGTACCATTTTCTCTTCTATCTTCATTATGTCGATAGTTTTTGACAAAACAGTGTTGGCGGTCACGAAATTGACCTGCCTTAGGTCACCGATATTAGAAATCCGCGATAAACAAATTGTTGGTATATATGACCTTATAAAGTCCTGCAAGATTGAAACTGATCAGCTTAAAACTGTGGCTGTGGTACTACTGCAAACGTTTTGGAGTTGAGGTCATCACGTGACCTGGTCTGGTGACTGACCTGAGATGACCCGATGCCAAGAATTTACATAATGTGGAAAATTCATTGTTGACCTGGTGTGCAAATCACGGCGGTGTTACGCCCTGCCGTTTTTGCGCTATCCTCGAAAAACCGGAGGGGGAGGGACGGATTTCGCCCCCCACCCCTCCAGGGTGCGTGTTAAGATAAGGATAGGGCACAACTGTGACGTCAGTCGTCATGCCAAGATGTTACGACGTTGTAGACGTGTGTGTGTCTCATCTCGCCGCGCTGTCGCGCTGCCGGCGGCCGTCCCCGCTCCCCTGCCGGCCCGGTCAGTGCTGGTCGGCTCGACCTGCCGCATGGGCGGCGCCGGGGCGCGCCGGTCGGCGGCGTCCCGGTCGGGCTCGCTGGTGGCGCGGGCCGGGGCCGCCGGTCTGGTGCCGCCCCTGCGCGGGTCACCTCGCCGGTGCCCCGCGGCGGCGGCGCTGGGACAAGCGGGCCGGCGGTGCGCGAGAGCGAGAGAGCTCGTGGTGGCCTGGTGTCGGACGGACGTGTTGGCTGTGGAGCGTTGGGATTCGTGCTTACAAGTTTGTTAATATAAAAGCAGAAGCAGAGCTGGAGTGTCCCTGGAAGCGGAGAAGTGCGCAGGGGAGTGAAGAAGTTAAATAACCATAGACAACGGCTACAACGTCACTGTTGTACTAATTATAAAGGCAGCATGACAGCAAACAATGAGTATTTGATAGAACTGTCTAAAGTTCTAGGAACTCAATAATGGACTATATAACTACACGTCAGCAGCAGGTAGACGTCATAACCAATACAGATAACACTATTAACCCGCGAGTTACTGGGGTATATTTCATAACGCGACCTACTGGGGGGGGGGGGGGGCTATTTTTTGCCCCCCCCCGGATCTCCGGAACTACTGGACCGAATGTAACAATTCAAACGGCATTCGATAGCCCTGCGAAATGTATCGAGGGAAACATAATATTTTTGACATTGGGGTCACCAATGATGTCACAGGTTAGGTCAAATACAAAATGTTTGACCGTGTCAAAAGGTCTCGACGGATGGAATTTTCGCGAAAAATTGCGATATTAAACGCATAAGCTGTCGATAAATCGGTATGATTCGTGTGTCTAACACTTCTAAGTACCTTTCTAAGCTGTTTATGACCTTGGGTCAGGTCAAGGTCATCCGAGGTCATGAGGTCAAACTACAGATTACGGTCATTAGGCGTTATAACACATGTTTATGGGTTTGTTTTTCGTCTAGAACGCGTAAAATGACCTTAAAACATTGTTTGTTCCATATAAATAGAACTAAAAAGCAAAAATGGAAATGCGTTTTTTATGCATAGTCATGCTGTGAGAGGTGGTCGATTTTTGTCATTTAAAGGTCATAACTCCAGTCATTTTTGAAGATATCGACTTAAAATTTGGTACACATATTCACCGAACACGTCTCGATCACATATATTCCAGTTTTTGGATAACTCTGATTTTTTCTTGAAAAGTTTGTCAAAACAAAAACAAAATGTATTTGGATTTCTCAAAATTTTGAATAAAAAACTGAAACATCCGAGATAGCAGTTTGATAGCCCGTTCTATTGTCATTAATTTGATTTAAGACAATTGAGTTTATCTCAAACATAGTACCTTTGACAACGTTTTCCGCAAACCATTATTTTGCAACAAAAACCGAAGAACATGACGTCACTTTGACGTCATTCCCGATTGACCTACCATAACCTCATATTTTTCCTTCTGCCAACATATGTAGAATTGATGTGAGAGAAGGTACTACAAGTTTGGTGACGATACCTGCGTAAGTTTAGGAGTTATTACAAAATAACGGGAGGGGGGGAGGAAATAGCTCCCCAGTAAGTCGCGGGTAAAAGGGACTGTCCCACCTTCGTGAAAGTTGTCGAATCACACTTAATTGTATGTCTACATGTCAGACGAGGTCAGCTGAACATGTTCGTGAACTTTTTTTCCGAAAGAAAATGTTTATCTTGGAAGATATTCAACTTTTAGTTTTAAGCGGAAAGTTGGGTTGGTGACGTCACATGATATTTTTTAATAACAGGGAAATCCTTTGTGCTGCCAAACACATGACACATTTTTTGTCGACATCTATTGCGCAGAAAAAGCGAACCACCGGGTGTCTAGATTGGCTTAGATTACGAACCACCCGGGGATCGAGAAATGAAAGACGAAAATTTCCAAGGCTGACCTTAAAACAAGTCGACTATCATTACCAGTTGGGTAAAGAGACGACGCTGTCGGTTTAGATGCCCTATTCAAATACACATGGGCCTTATTTTTTTACAGATGTCAAAATCAAACTCGAATATCTTTTTGATTAGATAATTGTGGTTGTTTTAACTGCTACCATACTGCAATGCCTAGCCATAATTAAACAAGCCATTGAAGTTGTTTTTACACATGGTAGTTTGCTCAGTGGCCTGTCACTAACATACTTGTAATACAACCTTAGGGAATTTATAGACCCTCATTTTTTTAAATCGCCAAGCCGCTGCTGCAACTGATGTAACTAATATGAAGAGTTTCTGTTCATAGGATATTACTATTAATACTCAATTAATATTAATACTAACGTCCAATGAATAGCCAGTCATCGTATTAGTTTCATCAGCTGTAACAACTGCTTGAAGACGTATAGAAAGACTACAACTTCAGAAAGCTTACAATACATTCAGAAAGCTTATAAGTAGCTCTAGTCAACTAATGTGACATGCGAAAATCAACTAATGCAACTAATGGGCGTTATAGGTTGACCCGTTTCGCACCATTTGTGTCAAATACTCCATTTCTGGGCATCAGTCGACGGGGAAAAGCGTTCTGAGTAAGATGGAACCACATTGATCACAATTTCGAAAAATTTGAGGACGCGCCATGACACCAAAGTGGCCAATGAAGTGGTCAATGTTTTGTAATTTTTACCCTATTTATCCGCTACAAGGCGACAGGTGATATTGGTCGCGCTATTTGGCACACTGTGTGGAGACTGATCGGTGAAATCTACGCAAGCCAGGTTTCACTTCAATCGATGCAATCGTTTAGCCATAGGAGGACCAAAACCGCGACTGATCTGGCATACTTTGCATTGCTGCCCATAGATGGCAGCATTGTCGCGGACCATTGGATCGCCTCGTTGTCGGGATCTCTGTCGTTTTTCGGTGGCTTTACTCTATTCCCTGCGGGGCAGATTCTGCCCCCGGTAGTTTTTAACTTGCCGTTTCTAAACCTTTAGGCCTAGCGTCCTAACACTTTGTGACTTTTTCCAAAATTGAATGGCGCGTATTGTGTAAAATTTATGACGAAATCAGTCCAGCAGAGGCGGTTCCAGGTTCCTGTTTTGGGGAGGGTGTTACGAATGCGGTTTTGCGGCGCATACTTCCTTCGTGGTTTGCAGTGCAATACATGCCTCAGAAACAATTACAATGCAATATGCATCATAGATACTGGGATTGTAAATATTTTTGGGGCAGAGGCGCACTCAGGATAAACAAAAAATTGGAGGCGATACCCACCCTCAAATTAGGTCCAACTTCAAATTAGTAAGATGATAAAAGCGTTACGCGCATGGTGCCCCCCATGTTTTTTTTCTTCTGGATCCGCCTATGCGCAATATATCAAATTTAACAAATTACAGCATATGCTGTATTTTTTTTTTCTCAGAAAATCCCCCTATTTTACATTCCCTGAATACGCCTATGACTTTTATTTTTTTTATTTTTTTTTATATATTAAAGACCAGTACATTTTAAGCTCAAAAACGTTTGGAGCATGAAAATAGGTCGTGCCACATGGCTGCAATGACCTTTCAAAAAACACCCAAAATTGTCGGATTTGTTTTCCCCTTGGCCCCAATTTTTGAACAAAACAAAAATTTCGGGGTCCAAAAAGAGAGATCTTGTCATGACGCATCGAATGGCGCTTTCCCCATCGAAATCGACCTAGCGGTTCTCGAGATCTCTTGGGGGGGGGCAGAATCTGCCCCCCCCCCCCGCAGGTTAACGTAATTCTGGCCGCCCGCAGGGAATAGGGTTAACCCTATTCCCTGCGGGCGACCAGAATTACGTTAACCTGCGAGGGCAGATTCTGCCCTCCCCCAGATATCTCGAGAACCGCTCAGTCGATTTCGATGGGGAAAACGCCATTTGATTCGTCATGACAAGACCTCTCTTTTTGGACCCCATTTTTTTGTCCCCAATTAGGAGGGGGGCAAGGGGCAAAAAATCCCAAATTTTTGTGTTCTTTGAAAGGTCATTGCGGCCATGTTGCTCGACCGATGTGCATGCCTGAAACGTTTTTGAGCTTCGAAGGCACTGGTCTTTAATATATCAAAAGACAAAAAACAAAATAACAAATTGTAGGAGTGTTCAGGGAATGTAAAATGGGGGATTTGCTGAAGAAAAAAATCTGCTGTTCGCGATTGTCTGGGACGACATGCACGTCACATGTGGGAATTATATCCTGTAATTTGTTATATTTGATATATTGCGCATAGGCAGATCCAGAAAAAAAAACATGGGGGCACCATGCGCGTAACGCTTATATCATCTTACTAATTTGAAGTTTGACCTAATTTGAGGGTGGGTATCGCCTCCCATTTGTTTATCCTGAGTGCGCCTCTGCCCCCAAAATATGTGCAATCCCAGTATCTATGATGCATATTGCATCGAAATTTTTCTGACGCATTTTTTGCACTGCAAACCACGAAGGAAGTATGCGCCGGAAAACTGCATTCGTAACACTCTCCCCACAACAGGACCCTGGAACCGCTTCTGCTAGACCGATTTTGTCAAAAATCTGACGCAACACGCGCCATTCAATTTTGAGAAAAGTCACGAAGTTTCTTGACGCCAGGCCTAACGGGTTAGAAGCGGCAAGTGAAAAACCACCGGGGGGGGGGGGCAGAATCTGCCCGCAGGGAATAGGGTTAAGTTGCATGGATCGGTTTTCAGGTGGTGTCAGAGGTTAATATTGCGCCGAGAATACGATATGCCGATACGCTCCATGCTTGCCGGAGGTGTGCTATTCATGGCAGCATTGCGCAATTGCATCACACCAGAGAAAGCAACGACTAACTCGTTGAATATCTATTTATTAATAGTTTGGCATGTTTAAATGGTATTTAAACACACGCTAGATTTGTTATGCACACGTGCATAAATGATCTTACGAGTGTTTACATGCCATTTAAACATGCAAGACTTTGAGTAAAACCTATTAAAAAATACTTTAATTCATATGATTAAAAAGCTCATACACTATCACCACAAATCATACTATCCTCCTGCTTTTTATCCAATATACATACGACACAATCACATCGATAACTCTACACCTTTCTTTCAATGTAAGCACTATACCGCACGCATAATTGGCCATAAGGATCCCTGGCTATTTAATGAAGGCGTCACTCTCCTAATCATAATACTTTCAGCAATCTTTCTATCTGGGTGATCCTGGGCTCTGTAAAGGATTTTTAAATCTAGAAAATCTTGGTCGGTAAGAATATCGTCTTGATGGTGCACGTTTAAGATATGATCTCCAAAAAGGGTGTTAGCGGTTTTGTTTATGGCGTCGCGTCGATGTTCGTTGTAGGGTAGTCGGACTGAGCGCATGGATTCCCCCAAATAGGATTCTCCCCTCCCCTGTTGTCTGCATCGCCTACAGCGGATCTCCTATACGACGTTTTTTGGGTGCAATAACCTTTGAAGCCTGACCTGCAAAGATGGCATCTGCTCCCCCCTGGACAGCTGGGTTTACAAATAGAAGATTTAACATAGTGTCATTGACATAGCATATACTTTAATTCACTTTAATTACAAGTCCACTTTAATTCACTCCAATGACACGGACATAGCATATCCAATGCTTATCAATTTAAAGTTTTGACATGAAATGCTGATTCGAACTGTTTCTGAGTCAAATCTCGACGAAAATGTAGTATTTAAAAACAATAACTTGCTGAGTGTCATAAAATTTCCCCATCCGATGCTTCCGATTTCATCATGTTAAATTCCCAGAGTATATTAAATGCACCGGGAAATATATTTAAATGCACATTAGGTCACCACATCATATTTTGCAAATATTGAACGCAATTTTATATCGGCGCTTGCATTCAGAGTGCGGTGACAACATGGCTCTGCCGGCCTGGCCGTGCTGTGCCCACTTGCCTTGTAGGTGCCCACTTGTCACTTACAGCCTGCCTAGTGCCTGTAGTGTCTTGTACTCAGTGACTGTGACCTGCCTGCTGCCCAGGGTTGCGCTTCCTGGCAGCTATCTTGTTGAGCGAATGTCCATCCTGACGCCTGTAGTCGCAGACCTGGGAAGCTGCCTCCGTCGTCAACTTGACGGCCCGTTCGTTAGCCTGGGTGTGACATGGCACGCCGGTCCGGAGTGGCTCCTGCCTGATCAGCTGTCCAGCTCGCTGTCTGACAACTGCATGGTGAGCGGCGGTTCCATGGTGTCGGATGTGACGTCAACCAGCTCCCAGTAGGACGGCGCATCGTACCAGAGCAGGACGGCGCATCATACCGGAGCAGGACGGCGCATCATACCGGAACCGTAGGACGGCGCATCATACCGGAGCTCTGGAGCCGGCACGGCTTCACTGACTCGGCAAGTCCGCTGCACTTGTCTGAAGGAATTGATCTTGTTGATCGCTTGCGCCCTGACCTCGGCCTCTGCGTCACCCAACGTGGCAAGCAGGACGTTTTCGTCATGGGCGAAGAAGCCGTTACGCTTGACGCTGGCTCGCAGCAGGTCGAGAATCGAGATCTTGTGCGCGGCAGTACCGGGCCTGCCGCTGCAGCTCGGCGTACAGATGCTGTACCCCGAAAACCGCGTCGGACATGTGCTGACGGCAATGGGTACTTACACGCAGCAAATATACCGAGCCAGGACCACCATCTCATCCGTCGGCTGCTCCTCAGACATGTACACTCGCAGGAGCCTACTCTGCGCGCTCACCATGCAATTGTCAGGCAGTGACCTGGACAGGATCAGGTAGGAGCCACTCCGGACCGGCGTGCCGTGTCACACCCAGTCTACCGTGTGACACGGCACGTGGTGTCGTGGTGGACCGTGGTCTGTCATGGGACGCGCATGTCTCGAGTGTCTCAAAAAAATGTAACGGTATCCTCGTCTCTCTGTACAAATTTCGGCATTACTTCACCTCAGAAGCCCTTAAAATTATAATTCAGGCGTACGTGTTCCCACATATCACGTACTGCCTGTGCGTGTGGGGAGGGGCGACCAAGGGTCAACTGGTCAAAATCCAAAAACTGATAAACTTTGCCGCTCGCATCGTCACAGGACTCAAAAAGCATGATCCCAGGCTCTAAATTCTTTAGGATGGCCGAAGATCGAGACCCTGGTGGCGCGCCGCGACGCCGTAAAGGTGTTTAAGGCGCTCAGAGAGGAGGGAGCGCCACCCGAGATACGCGCTATGTTCACCCCACGTGCCGCTGTTTCCACACGCGAGACGCGCGCCTCTGATCGAGGTAGCCTCCACCTGCACAAGTGCAGATTGACCGCCTCTCAGAAGGCTTTTTCGTATCGGGCTGCAGTTGTCTGGAACCGCCTGCCACCACAAGCTTGTGCCGCCCATTCATTGGATGGTTTTAAGACCGCTATGCGAAGTGTGATTTTACCGATGTAGTGTAGTGAAGTGTACTCGTTTTTATCGTATTTTGTATATTATTTGTAACACTGACATGAAACCAGAATAGCCACCTCGTGGATGGTTTTTAATACACTGATTGATTGATACCGAGCTTCGTCGTTAAGCTAACGACGGAGGCAGCTTCTCAGGTCTGCGGCTACAGACGTCAGCATGGACATTCGCTCAACAAGATAGCTGCCAGGAAGCGCAACCCTGGGCAGTGGGCAGGTCACAGTCACTGAGTACAAGACACTATAGGCACTAGGCAGGCTGTAAGTGACAAGTGGGCACCTACAAGGCAAGTGGGCACAGCACGGCCAGGCCGGCAGTGTCACCGCATGTTGTCACCGCACTCT
>JAXIVJ010019640.1:0-2500 GCA_036785665.1 Chirona hameri | reverse complement strand
GAGAAGAGACAGAGACAGACGACAGAGACAGAGACAGAGACAGAGACAGAGGACAGAGACAGAGACAGAGACAGAGACAGAGACAGGAGACAGAGGACAGAGACAGAGACAGAGACAGAGACAGAGACAGAGACAGAGACAGAGACAGAGACAGAGACAGAGACAGAGACAGAGACAGAGGCAGAGACAGAGACAGAGACAGAGACAGAGACAGAGACAGAGACAGAGACAGAGACAGAGACAGAGACAGAGACAGAGACAGAGACAGAGACAGAGACAGAGACAGAGACAGAGACAGAGACAGAGACAGAGACAGAGACAGAGACAGAGACAGAGACAGAGACAGAGACAGAGACAGAGACAGAGACAGAGACAGAGACAGAGACAGAGACAGAGACAGAGACAGAGACAGAGACAGAGACAGAGACAGAGACAGAGACAGAGACAGAGACAGAGACAGAGACAGAGACAGAGACAGAGGACAGAGACAGAGACAGAGACAGAGACAGAGACAGAGACAGAGACAGAGACAGAGACAGAGACAGAGACAGAGACAGAGACAGAGACAGAGACAGAGACAGAGACAGAGACAGAGACAGAGACAGAGACAGAGACAGAGACAGAGACAGAGACAGAGAAGAGACAGAGACAGAGACAGAGACAGAGACAGAGGACAGAGACAGAGACAGAGACAGAGACAGAGACAGAGACAGAGACAGAGACAGAGACAGAGACAGAGACAGAGACAGAGACAGAGACAGAGACAGAGACAGAGACAGAGACCAGAGACAGAGACAGAGACAGAGGACAGAGACAGAGACAGAGACAGAGACAGAGACAGAGACAGAGACAGAGACAGAGACAGAGACAGAGACAGAGACAGAAGACAGAGACAGAGACAGAGACAGAGACAGAGACAGAGACAGAGACAGAGACAGAGACAGAGACAGAGACAGAGACAGAGACAGAGACAGAGACAGAGACAGAGACAGAGACAGAGACAGAGACAGAGACAGAGACAGAGACAGAGGACAGAGACAGAGACAGAGACAGGGACAGAGACAGAGACAGAGACAGAGACAGAGACAGAGACAGAGACAGACGACAGAGACAGAGACAGAGGACTGAGACAGAGACAGAGACAGAGACAGAGACAGAGACAGAGACAGAGACAGAGACAGAGACAGAGCAGAGACAGAGACAGAGACAGAGACAGAGACAGAGACAGAGACAGAGACAGAGACAGAGACGGAGACGGAGACGGAGACGGAGACGGAGACGGAGACGGAGACGGAGACGGAGACGGAGACGGAGACGGAGACGGAGACGGAGACGGAGACGGAGAGAGAGAGAGAGGAGAGGAGAGAGATAGAGAGAGAGAGAGAGAGAGAGAGAGGAGAGAGAGAGAGAGAGAGGAGAGAGAGAGAGAGAGAGAGAGCCGAGCCGGGGAGAGCCGGGGAGAGCCGGAGAGAGCCGAGGAGAGCCGGAGAGAACCGGGGAGAGCGGGGAGTGCCGGGGAGAGCCGGAGAGAGCGGAGAGAGCCGGGGAGAGCCGGAGAGAGCCGGAGAGCGCCGGAGAGCGCCGGAGAGAGCCCGAGAGCCCGAGAGCCCGAGCCAGAGCCCGAGCCAGAGCCAGCGAGAGAGCCAGCGAAGAAGAAGAAGGAACATAGAGTGACCTTTGCACTCCGTATCACAGGCCTAGGTAGCACAGGTAGCATCAGCATCACAGGCCAAGTACCACACGGTAAACTGTATTGTTCTGAGACCTGCCTTGTCATCCCTGACAAAGGAGTTAGGACGGCTTGGTATCGACCCGGCATTTGACCTCAGCCGGCGGAGGCGCCCCCCAGTGTCGGACATACATATATGATTGACTGTTCACTGATGCCATTATATTCTCCATTGGTGACTTGGGGGATGTTTTGAGATTTCCCAAGCTGACTTGGGGAAATGTCGGGAAATCCGATCGAGATGGACTTCTTGCTATTTGCAGGGGCGGAATACAGGGGGGATGGGCCATGCCCCTCCCAAAGGTCCTGAAACTATGATTTGCCCCCCCCCCCCCCCTCCCCCCCAACGGTAAGACGTGCAGTTGAAAAAATTGCCTTTGCTGCAGTCAAAATCCAGCTATCCACAGTGCAAAAAACTTGAAAATTTCGCGCCGCTTCGCGGCATGACACAAATTACGCAATTGCTTATACAAATTTGGAAAATTAGAAAATGAATTCACTAAGTGTCTAGCAGAGTCTCCTCCTTGGCGATACCTAATTGGCCCACTCCCAGGGCCCACTCCCTTCATA
Organism: Chirona hameri; assembly: GCA_036785665.1. NCBI lineage: Eukaryota > Metazoa > Arthropoda > Thecostraca > Balanomorpha > Balanidae > Chirona > Chirona hameri. The sequence continues at coordinate 201 of JAXIVJ010019640.1, read as the reverse complement.
AATATTAACTTTTAAGCGGGCTACATGTTTAGCTAGTCTGCCTAGTTCCGAAAAAAGGCGACGCGAACGCAAAGACGCGGACATCGGCACCCGGAAGCTGCTCCAGCGGTGCCCAACTTGCTGGACCAAAGAGCTAATAGTGGAACCAGGCCAGGGACCATCTCCCCAAGCGATCTCGTTACAGGCTCTCCAGATCCGCAG
>JAXIVJ010019639.1:5000-18360 GCA_036785665.1 Chirona hameri | reverse complement strand
ATTTACTTCACCCCATATTGAGTGACCTGCACACGCCTATGATTTTTGAATTTTCAAACGTCACCGTCATATATCAATTTACAATCCAATCTCTATCGATTCCTATTAGTTGTGTTAAAATCGGTCGATAAACATGAAAGCTATGTTGGATCAAAAATACCACTATTTTTTTTTAGTTTTTGCCCACCTGTTGCCCCCTATCCCAAATTGTTTTTTATTATTATTTATAAATGTAGATCGTGTTGAGGGGAACCAAACGCCGTTTCATTTGTGAAAATCGGACGGGTAGATCTCGAGATCTCCGGGGGGGGGGGGCGGAATCCGCCCCTCCTGTTACAAATAGGGGTAGCCAGGAGCCTGTTACAAATAGGGTTAAGGGGCGCGTTAATCTGTTTTCTGTGAAAGCTGCTGCCGCGTGTACCAATTATTCCCCATATTTAAAATTGTGATCACCATGCAATCGAAATGGGCCGAATTAATGGTCCGAATCAGCAGAACATTTCAGTACGAGTATAAATATACTAATCCCAATGAAAGGAGAAAAGCCTAGTAACATTGTTCACTGCACACCTACTGGATGCAGCATAAACTCACTGTGTGACGTGCGTGTTCTCTGCAGTATAACTTTCAGACTGCGTGTTCTCTGCAGTATAACCTTCAGACTGCGTGTTCTCTGCAGTATAACCTTCAGACTGCGTGTTCTCTGCAGTATAACCTCACTTTGTGTATTATCTGCAATATAACCTCATATGGTGTGTTCTCTGCAGTATAACCTCACTGTGTGTATTATCTGCAATATAACCTCACATTGTGTGTTCTCTGCAGTATAACCTCACACTGTGTATTGCGTTATCTGCAGTATAACATAAAGAAGAAGGTTGTGGAGGAAGCGGCGATGCCGATTGAGCCCGACAACCCACTCATGAGGAAGAAGAAGACGCCCGAGGAGTTGGCGCGCGAGGCGGAGCTGGCCGACCAAGACGAGTTCACCAGTGAGTTGCCTCTCCCTCCTCCCCAGCTGGACCGCACTCTGCCCTAGAGTCGCTCCTCTCCTCCCCCCCCCCCCCCCACCCAGCTGGACCGCACTCTGCCCTAGAGTCCCTCCTTTCCCCCCTCCCCAGCTGGACCGCACTTTGCCCTAGAGTCCCTCCTTTCCCCCCTCCCCAGCTGGACCGCACTCTGCCCTAGAGTCGCTCCTTTCCCCCTCCCCAGCTGGACCGCACTCTGCTCTAGAGTCGCTCCTCTCCCCCTCCCCAGCTGGACCGCACTCTGCCCTAGAGTCGCTCCTTTCCCCCTCCCCAGCTGGACCGCACTCTGCCCTAGAGTCGCTCCTCTCCCCCTCCCCAGCTAGACCGCACTCTGCCCTAGAGTCGCTCCTTTGCCCCCTCCCCAGCTGGACCGCACTCTGTCCTAGAGTCGCTCCTCTCCTCCTCCCCAGCTGGACCGCACTCTGCTCTAGAGTCGCTCCTTTCCCCCCTCCCCAGCTGGACCGCACTCTCCCCTAGAGTCGCTCCTTTCCCCCCTCCCCAGCTGGACCGCACTCTGCCCTAGAGTCGCTTCTTTCCCCCTCCCCAGCTGGACCGCACTCTGCCCTAGAGTCGCTCCTCTCCTCCTCCCCAGCTGGACCGCACTCTGTCCTAGAGTCGCTCCTCTCCTCCTCCCCAGCTGGACCGCACTCTGTCCTAGAGTCGCTCCTTTCCCCCTCCCCAGCTGGACCGCACTCTGTCCTAGAATCGCTCCTCTCCTCCTCCCCAGCTGGACCGCACTCTGCTCTAGAGTCGCTCCTTTCCCCCCTCCCCAGCTGGACCGCACGCTGCCCTAGAGTCGCTCCTCTCCCCCTCCCCAGCTGGACCGCACTCTGCCCTAGAGTCGCTCCTCTCCCCCTCCCCAGCTGGACCGCACTCTGCTCTAGAGTCGCTCCTCTCCTCCTCCCCAGCTGGACCGCACTCTGCTCTAGAGTCGCTCATCTTCCCCCTCCCCAGCTGGACCCTGGGGAGGGGGAAGAGGGCCTCTTCCCCCTGTCCCATGGGGTACCAAGTGGTTGTCAGCAACTGTTGTGCAGCCAGGAAATCCTACGGTTTTTATCCATCTACTAATACCTCGGAAACATGGCAACCATTTATCAACGGACAACGTGTCTTGAAGCGCTGACATTTACAGCAACTTTCCCTTTCAGCCAGCGATATTTACACGTCTAAAAACCAGGCCAGCGCTGCCTCGCTGCCCGACATTGACGACATCTCTCTAACTAGGAGACATCCGATTCCCAGCTCGACAACTGGCGTTCAGTCTGGCTGCAATCTGGTCGGATGATCGGGCAGGCCGAATCGCATGTAATGTCTTATCGCACTATTATTCGGAGGCATTTGGCGGAGGACGAGATTGTAAAGGGATTGAATCGCCTGCTCGTCGGAAATTGTATGAGGATTCGCCGGCGAATTTGTGCCCATTGTCTGACTGATTGTTGTGGTTTGCCTAAGCCGGCAGCCGAACATCATTTGTATGCATTCGATAATCAGGCGAATGGAAAGATACACAAATACATAAATCCAAAGATGTTGTTAAGGTCCTAACTAGAGTAGTGGCAAAACGTGGACCCGAGGACCCGGTCTCTAGACCCAGTCTGGACCCAGTTGATCCCAGATTGGGTCCCGCCAAATGATACTGGGTACAGACTGGGTCCAACTTATGTTTCATGCTGGTTTCACGCAAGTAGGAACACTGATACGCAGGTTTCTTTGTGCTATTGGCCAATCTGAACTGTATGTTTTTGCAACTACAAGAGTTAGTTTACTTGGACTAACTGTAGAGTGCAGATTTGTCAATATTAGTTGCGAGACAACATTTTGCTTGGTGGGTCCGCCTGGTCCAAACTTGCCTTGCACCGGGTATAGCTGGGTCCATTGTTCAGCTTTTGGGACCGGGTGTCCAAAAAATATAAACTTTTGCCACCTCTAGTCCTAACGAACGGAATAAAACCCAATGAGTATGATATTAATGTGTATTTGAATTATGAACACCAGGAAATTGTCCTTCACGACGAAAATGAAGAACATAAACGACCTTAGATAATATTGAGAGCAGACACTGTCCACCGGTGTCTATATTACAGTGCAGTTACGCACCGGTCGGGTGTAATCGAATCACAGTCACTCAGTCTACGGCAACCATTTGGCAACGAATTCGATTGTTTATAAGGTTAACATTAACAATATATGTAGAGCAAACACCCGGCGCCCGTGTACAGTGTAACTGGTCTGGGTGTGCTGGTCCTGGTGACCTATCCACGCAAAGCTGTGCATTATATCTATTTTAAAGACAGTAAGTTTGTAGTTTTCTACTCAATCCTCTCCCCAGTCACGCCTTTGTTTATGCCAGCTCAACATAAAACAGATATTCTGTTGCGTCTGTACCTCCGCTACTGCGAGAAGTGTCTCCCTTTAGCACGACAGCTTTGGGGTTTTTCTATTGCTTTCAATTTCGATATGCCTTTATGTCTTATGTAACAGCGTCGTGAACTAGTCATCACAGCAGTCCTAAAACGAGCTACTCTATTTCATGCTCGTTTTATTTTTGCCTCGACGGCGTCTTTCCGTCCCTTTCCGCTTTACTTTTGGCACATACAGCAGCAAGAAGTTGTATGCAATAGTATTGACAAAAGGATGGTGTACCCATTTACTCGTTTACTCGTTTACCCACTATTCCGTAAGTGAGCATTCATGCTAAAGCACCTTGTATATGTCTCCATCTATTTTCGTGTTCCAAAAATGGTACCTATCGATTGTGGATGAAAGCCACAGACGCCTACTGCTGTCTATTATAGACGCCTACTGCCGTCTGTGCGCTAACATTCGCCAACAAGCTCTAGTTTCAACCCTCGCCCGGGCATGGCAAAATCACTACGTGTTCGGGTAGGGGGAGGGGGGTTGGTACGACCCACCCCCCCCCCCCCCTTAGCGTTTCGCCCCTAATTGAGCTAGAGCTTCGATTCAAAGACGAGCGTGTTGCTTGTGACAAGAGGAAGACGCTGATATAGATGTTAAGGTCTTGGATCATTAAGTGACCTCTGAGGTCATGTCAATGACCCAAAAGTCATCAAAATTGTAAATGCGTATAAATTGAATTTTATCGAACTAGAATCGTCAATGAGCATATCATAATGCTTAATGGGTGCCAAATTCGTGATCAGCGTCACAAAATGTCCTAAAAACGGCAAAATTCCAAAAAGGTCATGTCAGGTCATCTGTGGTCAGTGACCTCGGTTGACCTGTGGAAGCGCATGACCCTAGTGGAACATATAATTATGTAAAATGGATCCTAAATTTGAAATCAGCGTCACCAAATGTACTAGAAACCGCTAGAAGCCCCAAAAAGTCATCTGAGGTCATCGGAGGTCAATGACCTCAGTTGACCTCTAAAAAGGTCAATCAAGGTCACAATCTCAGCGGAAACCACAACTGTCACCTGGAAACACCTGTGCATATGCTCCTGAACAACAAACACTCGGAAACTGCAAGTTACAAGCATCGATACTGCGGGACGCCAGTTGCACCTGACATGACCTTGATGAGGTCACGGGTCATGTGGGTTAGAAATTCAAAATTTCCAGAGTATGTCAAATTTTTCAAAAGTAGGGTACTGAAAGTTCCATCGCAATCGGTTAGAAACTACGCGAGTTATTCCAGAAAAAAAAACGAGGAGGTGGCATCCACCCCCCTACCCGGGCGAGGGTTAAAGTAGTTGTGTTGCTACCAATAACCTTATTACCGAGCGGACGCGAGGCCTCCCGTCAACTAGGGGGGGGGGAATCTACGTAGTAGCCGACCGTAGCCATGGTTTGCAGAGTCTTTTTCTTCGCAACTACTTGGTTGATGTGGCTGAAAATTTGCACACAAAAATGTCCATGTTGTGAAAATGTCGCATTCAATTTATGATATTCCGCGTTGTCGGATTTAGGAGCAGCGCGCATCGACCCCATTTTTGAAAGAGGAAAAAATCAGGGTCTATAAATAAATATATTTTGATGACAAGTCGAATGGTGTTTGTCCCATCGAAATTGACCGAGCGGTTCTCGAGATCTCTGGGGGGGGGGGGGGCAGAATCTGCCCCCGCAGGTTAACGTAATTCTGGTCGCCCGTAGGGAAGAATAGGGTTAACATGTGGCTTACTAAGCATCATAGCATGAGTTTCTATGTATGCTGCTGCCTGCCAGATTCCCAGCCTCGGTCCTCGCGGTCGTCTCACTGCTGTGTAGTCTGCCGCCGCCTCAGCTCAGGTTCGTGCGGGCCCGACCGGCAGAAATTCGGCCCGCTCTGCTGCCTCCTCGCTTCCCGCCCGTCCCATTGCATTTCTCTTCGTTGCGAACGCAGCTTTGCCGTGCTCGTAAAGTGGACTTTTACGGCGGTACCGGCCGGAGTAGCCGCCATCATCAAAGCAGTCTCCTAAATTGCTGCACTCGGTTGGCCTGGCAGTGGTGGCCAGCATCGCAAGATCGCTGTGACTCTGCAATCTCCCGTCTCTCCAACTGACGCAGAGGCCCTGCGTTTTCAGAGCTGAAGAATTCATTGGAAACGCAAGTGAACGAAATAAAGCAGCAGATCGAAGGTAGCGTGACGTCACCGTGAGCTGATGCCACTAGCTGCAGTCAGTCGTGGTTTTTCGCTTGTGCGATGCCATTTGGTTTTGCCGGCTTTCTGCACGCAGGTCTAGCTGCATCTCGAACCTTAGGCGTGTGGTGATAGTTTCGTTCGCTGTCCGTACAACTAAAGCAGCATTTGTTCCGTGAAGTCGCACGATGCAGGATATGGTTAATCAAGGTTATTGCGCAAGCATGATGATTTTGTCCGACGCACTTGTTTTGTGAGCCGCAGGCGAAAGCACGAGACGGCGCTGCATCTCCGGGTGTTCCGGGCAGCAGAGCAGCCAATAACCGGACGGTCTGTGTTTCAGAAAAGATGAGGTCAATTCATGGTAAGTGAGGTGGCAGAGTGCGGCCCCTCTCTAACCGTTCAGTGTGACCACGCGGCTGCGTCTCGCCACAGGCCGGCGGTGACGCCGCCCACTGTCTCTAGCTCTCTATCTCGCCCTCTCTATCTGGCTTTCTGTCTTCACCCAGCGCGCCCCTGGCCGCGTGCAGCGTCGCTCGGTGTAACCCGGTGTACCCTGTGACCGGCGGCCCGGCCTGGTGCTCCGCTGCTGGCGCCGCTGGCGGACCGACTCCACGCAGGATCACCGCTCCCTGTGGCAGGCGCGGGCGCGAGGAGAACTGACTGGTTGTCAGACGCGCGTGCGGGGCCGGTGCTGATGGATGGTGATTGTCGGGACTGCGGGCGGGCACGCTGGGCTGCTCCCACTCTCGCACTGCACCGACGGCTGGACCGCACACAGGCCGGCCGCGGCGGCAGAATCGGGCCTCCGCCAGCCGCACACCACGCCGCAGTGCTCTCTCCGCCTGGCTTCTTCTCTTCTTCATTAGATGGCATTTTCGTCTGGCTGTTCGGCTTCATCCGCACGTTATTGGCTGAGCTTAGAGTTGGAGATGTTTTCGTTCCCGCGCCAGAGCGAGCTTCACCACGTCAGCGACCGATGTAACGCCACACTGCGCCCGCCGCCTCCGCCGCTCCCGACTGACTGGTCTGCTGTGCCCGCAGGGAAATGTGTCTTGCAATGAGTCGGCGCTGTGGCGACGCTCGGCAGCGGGTCTATGCAAGCGGCCGCTGAGCTGAGGCGGAGCTGGGCGTGACCGGGCCTGCGGGCGGCGCCGCGGTGCGGCGGCGGGGAGACGCGCCGGGACACCGGCCGCCGCCGCCGCCCCGCGCCGCCCGCCGGCCGCCAGCCGCAGCTGAAACAGTGCCGCCGCCGCCGCCGCCGCCGCCGCCGCCGAGCCGGGGCGGCCCGCGGTGCGGCGGACGGGCCGGCCGGACGCGCGCTGTCGCCGGCCGTGACTTCTGGACCCCCGCAGCGCCGGCGGCGACCCTCCGCCCTCCCCCTGCGTGTGCCGTGCGTGTCCGTGTGTCCCGGCGCAGGGTTGCCGCCGGCGCTGTCCACGGCCGGCCGGGCGGCGCCGCGGCGGACGGTCGACGGCCGGCGGCCCCCTCCCGCTCCCTCCGTCGCTGTCGCCCACCCCCACCCCCGCCGCCGCCGCCGTCGGCGTCGGCCCTCCGTCGCCAACCGGCTGCCCCGCCGCCGCACCGCGCCCCTCCGCGCCCAGCAAGAGCGGCGTCCTGGTGACGGCCGCGTCCGCCGCGCCACACACCGAGCCGGCTCCTCTCGCTCTTGTATGTGTAACAAAGGTACCAAAGTCTTAGCAACGAGTGTCGGCCGGCAGGGGGCGCTTATGCCCGCTCCGGCCGTCCAGTAGCGTAGGGCGCCGGACGGACGGCCGCTTTTCGTCTCGTGTACAGTGGTGGCCCGTGCAGTGGTAGAATTAGAGCGCGCCGGGCCGAGCGGCCACAGAGCACCTTTCCGTAGGCCTTATCTGGTTTCGGCGACGCTACTATTTTGCCGGTGGGCCTGCGTTAGTAAGGTCCGGTTTGGTTGCGCTCGGCGCCTGTGCGCGTTGGCCGCGCGTTGGCCGGGCGTGGGCGCCGGCAGGCACGCGCGACCCAGCCCGGCGCGTTAAGCGGGGTTCTCGCCGAGTCAGTGTAGGCACCAGACGTTTCTTGTTATTGTGCAGACGTTTTGTTATAACAGGAATAAATATAACGGTGAGATGCGCGCGTTTGTTTGTGGGCCGGGCGCTGGGTGACAGCTGAGTCGAGCTGTACAAATTCAGTCCTGCTGATCACGGGCTTCGGAGTGGTCGGGAGGAAACACCATCGCCAGCACACGTGACATCTGGCAATGACAAGATTCAACATCTAGTCAGCTCAGTGTATGACAATTATGAGGTAATTCCGTGCTTTTAGCAAAGACCCTGTACAAATAGCGACATAATAGCAAGCATCAGAAATAGACGACACTATTCTCCCCTTAAAAACCTAAGTCGTTAAAGCTAGGATGATTGAGATATAGTAGTTAAATTAGTATAGTCTGGCTGGTAGAGGCCTAAGTCCTGAAAACCCTTGGCACATTTCAATATAAATTCTTCCAGCTTTAACTACATAGCTGTTAATAGCTGATAACACATCCCGCTGAAATCGGAGCAGTTGCTGTATACCCATAGCAGCACTTTCGGGCCAATCTGGCACCCAAACATCTCAATCACTTAAAGGAAATAGTTCACCTTCGGAAATTTTTCAGAACACGAGTTTATTATATTTTTTCATACAGTTTCTTTTTTTATTTTTAAAAATGGTCCTACATCGCGCCAATTCAGGACGGAAGGTTGTAAATTATTGATTGTATGGTGTGCGTTATTGGTCTGCGCATGCTCCATGGCAGTGCTGGTACTTTCAGACGGTACGGTACATCATATATGCGCCGTATTCCTTCGCCAAAAAGTCAAATATCTTCGGCTGGAGAGTCTTTTCAGCCAAGAAAAGTTCCAGATAAGGATTTCTCAACACGGGCTACAAAACTGCTATTTCAGTTCAAAACCATGTTGAAGGTGAACTATTTCCTTTAATCAGCAGATCAGCACAGCAGCAGAGCAGTTATGAGCAGTTATGAACAGTCTGAGCAGTTATGAGCAGTTATGAACAGTCTGAGAAGTTATGAGCAGGTATGAACAACAGTCTGAGAGCAGTTATGAGCAGTTATGAACAGTCTGAGAAGTTATGAGCAGGTATGAACAGTCTGAGCAGTTATGAGCAGGTATGAATAGCGGTTATGAGAAGTTATGAACAGAGCAGTCTGTGACAAACGGCCTTTCTTTTGATCCACTGTTTCACGTTATTTAGCAGACCTGCATAGCTTATAATACCAAGACCAATAAGAAAACGATGTTGTTCATAACGATCTGTAACGAGCTTCTGATGAAGGACACCGGTCGTGAATAATTCAAGTTCAATCACGTTCAATGTGAAACTTTAGAAACGTTGACGCATCCAAGCTTCTGGACAAATATTTCCCAACAGGCCAACACTACGCCGTTGCCGCAACATCGATCACCGTGTCATGATATTATTGATCGGTTAACATGGGTGATATTCGATGCATACAAAAGCAGACAAAAATCGGCCGAAAGCAGACAAAAACGTTACATGGGATGCCTATTGCCTATGTTCTGGAAAATGGGGCGCCATTTGAAGTGGCGCCTCAGTTTGCCTGTGGTGACCTCGAGCAGCTCGCGTTTCGTCTCCACCGAAATCTGAGGATCATCGCCGTGAGAAATGCAGGAACAGAAACACTCGAAATGCCGAGTCTTCCGAGATGAAAGGACACCGCAGTCAACCAGAAACGATTCAGCACGCATTCATTTCCCGCTGAAAACACACTGATCAGAGACACGGTTCCCGGACCGACGGCATCTCCATCGCCTCATCAGCGCGGCTCGGTCCAGCGCCGCCGTCAGCACAGCTCAGCAGCCCGCAGGTTTGTGAGCCCGAGCCGGTCCCACGCATGTGAGCCCGAGCCGGCGCGCCCCGCCCCACACCTGTGAGCCCGAGCCGGCCCGCCCCGCCCCACTCCTGTGAGCCCGACCCGCCCCGCCCCACGCCTGTGAGCCCGAGCCGGCGCGCCCCGCCCCACACCTGTGAGCCCGAGCCGGCCCGCCCCGCCCCACTCCTGTGAGTCCGAGCCGGCCCGCCCCGCCCCACACTCTATGAGTCCGAGCCGGCGCGCCCCGCCCCACGCCTGTGAGCCCGAGTCCCGCCCCACGCCTGACATGTGAGGCGAGTCCGACCAACAGATATAAAACAGCAACAATAACTTGCCACACAGATAACTGAGGTAGAGGGAAACTGTAATTCGTGTTACAAAAAAAAACAGTGGCCAGTCTGTAGTTTCAAGCAGTGACCAGTCTGCAGCCTCAATCTCTGTAGGTACCTATTTATCTACCGGAAGCTTCCAATCCGCGGTTTCCGGAAGCTTTCGAGGACTTTCGGGACTTTAATATATAAATACCTTCTGTGTGCTGCTTTTTATAACATGAATTTGAAAGTCCTTGCAACCGTGAAACAAGTTTTCGTTGATTTAGTCACTTGGCGACACCCTCCCAGGACAGTCTATTTATCTTTTTGTCCCTAGATGGCACTAGTAGTAAACGCCTGAGAAGTTATGCTGTACCGCATAGCTTGAAGCCGAGAACTCTGGCGCAGACAATAGGGGAGGGGGCAGTGACGGCGGAAGGTATTTTAGGATGGGGGGGGGGGGGGCAAACCGTCCGTGGATCCAGTCATCCCAATTCCCAACTCAATGTTTGCAACAGTTGCAAGTCTGATATTTTATTGAATTTGTAGGTACCTATTATTATAGCGACAGTTCTCAGACCGCTTACTTTGACTCTTTTCCTCTAGCATTGTCAGCAGGTACAAGAAGAAATCACTGACAATCATTTTCCAGTTCAAGCTTTCAGTTCATTTAATTTTACTAGTTATCTGAAATTCATAAACATTTATTATAGTCATTATCTTTCGGCCTTAAAAAGGACAGCAACAAAATTTCGAAGCCGTGAAAACTGTGTATACCTGGTCATCGCCATCGGTGGCCGATTAGAAAAGCATATGAAAAGCACGTTTCCCATGAGCTGACCTCACCTGCCAGCCGGAGTAGTAAGAGTGACACAAATTAATTTAATCTGACTCCGACTCCGGCTGAAATTACCAACTCCGATTCCGACTTCGACTCTGCAGCCCTGCCTCCGACAGACCAGTGGCTCTCTCAGACCAATTGAGGACTCTATCGGAATGATCGAAAGCCCTCTCAGATTGGCACATGACCCATCAGACTGGAACAGAGGCCTCTCTCAGTCTTCGTAGGGGCCCTCTCATACCGGACGATATCCCTCTCAGGTGGCTGATTATTCTCTCAAATGAGCGGATGGTTCTCTCTTATCGACTAAGGTTTCTCACAAGCCGAAAAGGCGACATCTTAGGCCGATTGAGAGTCCTCTCAAACTGGCAAACGGCCCTCTCAGGCCACCATAGGTCCCTCTAAAGCCTGGCAAAGGCCCTTTCAGAACGGCAAAGAACCTAAGGCATGGAAAATACCGTCTCAGATCAGCCGAGGGCCCCCTCAGGCCGCCACCAGAACCTCCCCGACCTAGAAAATTACCCTCCCTGGGGCCCGCTCAGGCCTGGCAAGGGCCTTGTCGGGCCTAAAACATCCTATCATGCCGCTGAGGGGCCCTCAAGCCGTCCAAGGGCCCCGCAGCCGACCGAGGGCCCCTCAGACCGAGAGAGGGCCCCCTCAGCTTAACCTAAGCCCCCTCAAGCCGACCGAGGTCCTTTCAAGCTGACCAAGGACCCCTCAGGCCGACTGAGGATCCTCAAGCCGACCCAAGGCCCTTCAGACCGACCGAGGCCCCTCAGCCTGACCGAGGACACCCTCGAGCCAACAGAGGTCCCTTCAAGCTGAACAAGGGCCCCTCAGGCCGACTGAGGGTCCTCAAGCCGAACAAGAGCTCCTCAGGCCGACCAAAGACACCATCAAGCCGACCGAAGACCCTCACAGGCCGACAGAGGGTCCCTTAGGCCGACATAGGGCCCCTCAGACTGGCAGTGGGACCCTCAGGCCATCCAAGGACCCCTTCAGGCAGACTGAGCGTCCCCCTCAAGCTGACCAAGGGACTCGGTCCGAATAGGAGCCCCTCAGGCCGACTTGGCTCCCCTTCAAACCAACCAAGAGCCCCTCAAGCTGGCTGAGGGCCCCTCAAGCTGGTCAAGAGCCCTCTCAGGCCGACAGAGGGCCCCGCAGGCCGACAGGGGCCCCTCATGCTCATGCGGACCAAGGCCCCTTAGGCCGACTGAGGGTCCCTCCAGCCGACAAAGGGTTCCTTCAGGCCGACAGAGGGCCCCTTTAGGTCGATAGAGGGCCCATCAGGTCGACTGAGAGCCTTTCAGGCCAACAGAGTGCCCCATCAGACCGACAGAGGGCCCTTCAAGCCGACTGAAGCCCCCTCAGGTCGAAGAAGGGCTCATTCAATCGGACTGAGGGCCCTCACAGGACAGGGACTCGTCTAAGGAAATTTGACTGGGGGGGGGGGCAGGCTTGAGATGACTTATTTTCATTTCACCTGTTCTTGTCCCCGAACAGTCACACTTACTCATTTTCCACAGTCTATTGATATCGTTCCAACGGGCAGTAATATTCATAAAATATGTTATAGGCGAATTTGCTAGATTCTTGCATTTACCTTAAAATTCAGATTTTGTATATACACGCCTGCAGCTATCGACGTACCAACAGCTCATTGCATGCTCGTCAATCATTCTCAATTTCCAGCCCCCATACACCACTGACGGCCCATTACATTAACTGCCGCTTAATACCAGACATTTGGTACGTTGTCCGCAAATCTAGCTGCTTTGGATGGACACAAATACTTCATGAAAATCGTTTGTGTTTTCAACCGTGACGACCGCAAATGGTCGTTTGGCGCCTACAGCAGCAGTTTGTCCTTTTTACGGTCTCCTCATATGTGTTTATCGAGTATTCGATAGAACGCATATTGGAGAGAAAAAAAAACGTACTTCTTAGCATCTTAATACATCTTAAAGGAAATAGTCTTAATTAAAACCTTCAAAATAGTCTTAGTTAAAAACCTTCAATGTTAGTTTTAAACTGAGATAGCAGTTTTGTAGCCCGTGTTGGGAAACCCCTATCTGCAAGTTTTCTTGACTGAAAAGACTCTCCAGCCAAATATATTCGATTTTTGGCGAAGAAATGCGGTGCTGGCGAAAGAATGTGGTGCTGGATCATGGTATAGGTATAGCCCGGGCAGAGGCTATACCATCAGCCAATCAGCTTGCAGCTGGTGCTAGCGAGTGAACCGCCGCACACTGGTCCAGCCGGCCGCCTTAAAAGCGCTAGAAATTACTTGTGGCCAAGATATTGGTCTCGGGAAAGTAAACAAACGAAGACCCTGGGGTATTAGGACACGGTAAACCGCATCAGTGCAATTAAGTTTTCCTCAGACTTATTCCTGTTTTTGTGTTTTAATGGAAATTATCGGGGGGGGGGCGTGCAAGTTGACCCCACTGATATATACAACACATGTTTGTTATAGAGACTTAAGTGTGAGCTGAAACGATCTGCTGTGACGTAATCTAGCACACGAATACTTGTTGATTCTAAAATGTTGACAAGGGCGTACGTCGTCAGGGGGCTAACAAGCGAGGCAAATTGTGGGGAAATAAAGTTAGTCTAACTTACAATGCCCTTTTCCAAATACTCCGGCCAAATGTGAAGGAACTGAATGAGATAATCTGAAAGAAATTGATTAGCGGAAAGCGATAATCAGCATGAGGTGTTAATGCTA
>JAXIVJ010019638.1:0-18361 GCA_036785665.1 Chirona hameri | reverse complement strand
ATATATATATATGTCTATGTCTATGTCTATGTCTATATCTATATATATCTATATATCTATACCCATACCCATACATATACATATACATATACATATATATATATATATATATATATATATATATATATATATATATATATATATATATATATATATATATATATATATATATATATATTATTAAAATCATCGTGATGTCGTTTTCTTTTCTCAGTCATGGCAATTAATGACATTTGCTATGATGCGCAGACTTCATTTTAATTGTAATTTCATAAGAGACAAATTAAGATAACTTCAAACAATGGAACGGAGGATATAGATATTCCAGTTTGAGATAGAGCTTGAAAGCGGGGAAGATATTCATTAATAGGTGCTTGTAATATTTTTTGTAACCTTCTTCAACTTTAAGTGCACCAAAAATCCACTTGCAAAACACAAAAACCGTGTTGTATCATGTTATGTTGAGTTTGATTTTTCATTGCTGAGGAAAAGGATTTTGACCGGGACCTCATGGGCTCGCAGTTTCACGTCACGCGCTGTTAAGGGCAGGTCACGGTAGTGGGCACAAACGTCTGCGCTTCACGTGCGAAGCGCTGAGGCTGGGAGTGCCTTGATGACTGGAGGCCTGTTGATTTGGGGGTGGGCTTGTTCAGTTAGGGGTTCAGCGATTGCTTCATTAGAGCGGTGATTGATGAGCTCTCAGATTGTGAGATAATTGCTCTGTGTTGGGTGGGAAGCTCCGAGTTAATAAGAGCCTGGTAATTTAGAGGCTCATTTCATGTTGTTGTTGATGATTCTGGTGACTGGTGGGCTGTTGAAGAGATAGGTATCTCTTTTTTAATTGTAAAGTTATTTGATTGGTTTGTTGTGAGCCAATACACGTTGAAGGTAAACGCTTGAGTGTTCTAAATGATAGAAATTACACATATCAGAAGTTAAAATGCACACTTAGGTCCCTCCCCAAAGGATTGATCTACATAATACATTAAACCTGTCTGAGATTCTCACCAATTATTTTGCAGTTGGTCAATCAATGTCGTTTAAGGCGCAAATACCTACGAATGGCCGCGCCGAGATGTCCATCAAGACATGGGTGGAGTTTTTCCAAATAAGTTGGTGGGGCAAAATGAAATCCCTTAAGATGCTTCGGTGAGTCCCGGTAGAACGTCACCAGCGCATTAACCTGGGCGCTCGAGTGACTCGGCGCGCTAAATCCAAAAAGCTGCTAATTGTCTAGTACAATAAACCAAAATGCAATTTTCATAACCATAGGTAATTTGAAATATTTAAATCTACTCCAAAAGACTACAATCATCAAATAAATAAATCCATTTTTCACACTATTTATTTGTACACTCTCTAATATCAGGAAGGAATAGCAGAGGGCCATACATCCAACACATCTCATTTTCAAGTTAATTGCAACCACAATGCCTTCCACTCCACCAAATATTAGTAGTCAGCTGGCGCCTGAATATGGCGGCCGTCATTACGAGTGCTCCTCATTTCCAGCCATTTTCGTGCGTTCCTCAGTGACTCCCAGCCCTGAGAGTGTGCCTAGACCGAGTTAAGGACCGCAGTTATCTAGTCAGTGACTTTTTATGCCGGGTTATTTACACCTTTGGCTTTTATTAGTGTCTGTACTTACCGTACTTTGGCTCGATGTCCGCTGCTGCGCCATGCCCGGCGTCCCACTCGCCGGTGCACCGAGATTCTACCGGTTTCGGCAGAGCGGTGGAGCTGGGCTGGACCAACCAGCGAAGCCGCTGGCAGTCCACCGGATTCTACCGGACCTGGTGCTGGGTCGGCCCGAGGTTCCCGGGCGGCTGCGGCCGGCCTGGCTCAGCAGAGGCGTCGCCAGGCCGTAGTGGGGGGGGGGGGGGGCTGCCGCGCCACCGCCTTCTGTACCGACGCTGTTGGGGAGACGGAGCGCCGCGCCTCGTCGAGACGGACGAGGCACGCACCGTGGCGCTCGAGCCGGACGCCGGGTTCAGCTGCGGCGACACCGACTGGATAGAGATGTGGACCGCTATCACCGCCGTACGACCCTGACATCTGGACATCGTGGCCACGTGACTTACGACCGCGTGTTGATTCGGGTACACATCCCCCTGCTGGACTCGTCCGTGAATGCCGTTGGACCAGCCTCACCGCTACCGAACGGGCCGCGGCCGGCGTGGGTTGACCCGACTGGACCGGTCGCCGCGGCCGGTGGCGCCGCCTGGGAGGGGTCGTAGCAACTGGAGTCGGCGGTGACTGCCGCGAGGGCGCCACGGGGGGGGGGGCTGTTGATACATCCGGACAACCGGGTCAACGCCAGCCAGTCAGCTGGTGCCTGGTGGTGCTGCCACCTTTGCAAGAGGAGAAGGCGACGTCGAACCTGAGATGCAACGCTTGCTCCGTGTTCGTGACGGACAGCGGACAGTGACAGCGGACAGCGGACAACGGACAGGGCAGTGACGGACAGGGCGGTGACAGCGGACAGCGGACAGTGACAGCGGACAACGGACAGGGCAGTGACGGACAGGGCGGTGACAGCGGACAGCGGACAGCGACAGCGGACAACGGACAGGGCAGTGACGGACAGGGCGGTGACGGCGGACAACGGACAGGGCAGTGACGGACAGGGCGGTGACAGCGGACAACATACAGGGCAGTGACGGACAGGGCGGTGACAGCGGACAACGGACAGGGCAGTGACGGACAGGGCGGTGACAGCGGACAACGGACAGGGCAGTGACGGACAGGGCGGTGACAGCGGACAGCGGACAGCGACAGCGGACAACGGACAGGGCAGTGACGGACAGGGCGGTGACGGCGGACAACGGACAGGGCAGTGACGGACAGGGCGGTGACAGCGGACAACAGACAGGGCAGTGACGGACAGGGCGGTGACAGCGGACAGCGGACAGCGACAGCGGACAACGGACAGGGCAGTGACGGACAGGGCGGTGACGGCGGACAACGGACAGGGCAGTGACGGACAGGGCGGTGACAGCGGACAACGGACAGGGCAGTGACGGACAGGGCGGTGACAGCGGACAGCGGACAGCGACAGCGGACAACGGACAGGGCAGTGCCGGACAGGGCGGTGACAGCGGACAACGGACAGGGCAGTGACGGACAGGGCGGTGACAGCGGACAACGGACAGGGCAGTGACGGACAGGGCGGTGACAGCGGACAGCGGACAGCGACAGCGGACAACGGACAGGGCAGTGACGGACAGGGCAGTGACGGACAGGGCGGTGACGGCGGACAACGGACAGGGCAGTGACGGACAGGGCGGTGACAGCGGACAACAGACAGGGCAGTGACGGACAGGGCGGTGACAGCGGACAACGGACAGGGCAGTGACGGACAGGGCGGTGACAGCGGACAACGGACAGGGCAGTGACGGACAGGGCGGTGACAGCGGACAACGGACAGGGCAGTGATGGACAGGGCGGTGACAGCGGACAGCTTGGAGCGCTGGTGTTTGTTCGGGAGCGGCCGCGGAGCCCGTGGCGCCCTCTGGACGTCACCTCGATGAGCTGGCGGCGCACGCGGTCTCTGCGGAGGTATGCGGGCGCCACCTGTCGCTGCCACCTCGACTGACGCTGCGCCAAACACGACAAGCGGAGGCACAAGCAGCAGCTGCTTTGTCCCGCGAGTTACTGGGGTATATTTCATAACGCCACTTACTGGGGAGGGGGGGCTATCCCCCCCCCTCGGATATCCGGAACTACTGGACCGATTGTAGAAATGCAAGCGCCATTCGATAGCCCTGGGAAATTTATCGAGGGAACCATAACCTCGGGATCACCGATCCCGAGGTTGACCTCGGGATCACCGATGACGTCACATGTCAGGTCAAGTACAAAATGTTTGACCGTGTCAAAAGGTCTCGATGGATGGAGTTGTCGCGCAAAATTGCGATATTAAACGCATAAGCAGTCCACAAATAGGTATGATTCGTGTGTCTGACACTTAAAAGTGCCATTCTAAGCTGTTTATGACCTTGGGTCAGGTCACGGTCATCCGAGGTCACGAGGTCAAACTACAGATGACGGTCATTAGGCGTTGTAACACATATGTATGGGTTTGTTTTTCGTCTAGAACGCGAAAAATGACTTTAAAACATTGTTTGTTCCATATAAATAGAAATAAAAAGCAAAAACGGAAATGCATTTGTTATGCATAGTAAATAGTAATACTGTGAGGGGTGGTCGATTTCTTTCATTTAACTCTCGCCCTACAGGAGCTTTTTTCACCTTCGCCCTACGGGGGTCCTAAAAAGACCCCCCCCCCCACCCTGTTAACTTCCAAACGAAGCAACATAGAGCAACGCGGTAAGAACCAGCATGTTGCCTGTCATGTTTGAAATCTAACGGTATGCAATTTTTAGGTTTCGGGCCAACGAGTGATCTTCCAGGTCAAGTGAATGACCTCGCTCGACCACGTCCAGAACAGCGATTTTGCTCTGTCAGAAAACCTCAAAATGAGAAATTGATAAATGTAAGTAAAAAGACATGTTCCTAGACCAGTTTTGTCTCAGAAATACAAAAAAGGTAATGATTTATTCGTATCTGGTAAAAAAAAAGTAAAAAGAAAGTTCCTTTAAAAAATGACGTTATGAATTTCTTACACTTAGGGAGCCATCACTCAGTCAAAAATAAAGATATTTCTTTGAAATTTGGTTTGAGTATTCTCCATACTTAGTTCTCTCACATATATCCCGTTTTTTTAACATCTTTGAAAATGTTGATTTTGTGGGGATTTTTCCAAAAACAAATAAGTTTTTGTTCGTTTTGGTGGGTCAAAAACCCAAAATATCGCAAATCCGAGATAGCTATTTTAAAGAAAATGGCATTTTATATATTTGCTTAATTGCGTTTGCAATTTGCTTCAAAACTCTGTTTTTACGATTTGTCAAACATTTATAATTTTTCCACCAACATGACGTCATCAAAACATCATTATTTCCCACATTTTTCAACCAATTTCAATGAATTTTTTACAGAATACGTATAATCGTTGTATACTTATCCATTAAACATTTCAGCAATATGTGCTGCATTTTTAAAAAGTTATGCAAGAAAAACCTCAGGGGTCGTTTTGTCCCCGTAGGGCGAGGGTTAAACGTCATAAGTCAGTTATTTTTTTAATATATCGACTTAACATTTGGTACACATATTCACCGAACACGTCTGAATAACATAAAATCCAGTGTTTGGATAATTATGTTTTTTTTTTGTCGAAAATTTTGTAAAAACAAAAAACAATATTTGGATTTCTCAAACAAATTAATTTAAAAACTAAAAAATACGAGACAGCAGTTTGATAGGCCTGTCTATTGTCAGTAATTTGATTTAAGACAATAATTTATCTCAAACATTGTATCTTTGACAGCGTTTTCCGCAAACTATTATTTTGCAACAAAACCCGAAAAACATGACGTCACTCTGACGTCATTTCCGGTTGACCTATCATAACCTCAACTTTTTTCTTTGGTTAGCATGTGTCGAATTCATGTGAGATTGGTTACTGCAAGATTGGGGACGATACTAGCGTTGGTTTAGGAGTTATTGCAAAATAACGGGAGGGGGGGGGGGGGGGGCAAAAATAGCCCCCCCCCCCCAGTAAGTCGCAGGTTAAGGATCGGCCACCTCAATGTTCGCTCCCTGACCACGCACCTGGTTGACGTCAACCATCTGTTGGGGAAGGAGCGGCTGGACGTGCGCGACGCGGCTGAACCTCAGTGAGACCTGGCTGACTGCCCAGGTGGACTCTCGCATGCTGGTTTTACCGGGCTACATGCTCAGCCGGCAAGACAGGACAACCGGACAGTCAGGCGGCGGTGTCGCCATCCTCTACCGCGACAGCCTGAACGTAGTGCAGCTGCCGGTGCCCTCGGGGAACTCCACTCTTGAGACTGTGTGGCTGCAGGTCGTCAGCCGCCCGCCGATTATTGCCGGCGCCGTCTATCGCCCCGTCGGGCTCGACGGCACCAGCCATCTGAGACCTGCATCAACAACTTACGCACCTCATGGCGCCAGATCAGCCCATGTACGTACTCGGCGATACTAACTTCGACGTCACCCGACCCAACAAGCAAGGTGTGAGCTCGTACCTCCAGCAGCTGGTGGACCTCTCGCTGAGCCAGCTAATCACCGAACCGACTCACCCGCGGCCGACGCCATCGCTGATTGACCACCTAATCACCAACAGGCCTGGGCTGACATCCGATGCTCGTGTGGTGCCCTGTAACATCAGTGACCACGACCTCATTGCCGCCACCATCTCAGTCACCAAGTCATGGCACGTGGTCAACACCATCTCCATCCGATCCACACGACTCGTCAACACCGACGCGCTGTGTCTGCACCTCCTGCAGGCCAACTGGGATGCAATATACAGCGCCGACTGCACTTCTAGCAAGTGGGATGGCTTCATCAAGGTGTGGAACCCCATCATCAATGAGCACATCCCACTGAAGACCATCAAGCTCAAGCATCGGCCGTATCCATTGTTGCAGGACGATGATGTCAGAGAGGCGATGGCTGCGAGAGACCGGGTACGGATCGACCGGGAGTGTACGCCTTGTGACGGCACCGAGCAGGAGTTCCGTGAACGCCGGAATGCAGTCAAAGTGGTGCTAAACCGGGCGTGTGCGTCATATTTCCAGACGTCTTTTAGAAACTCGCGTGCGAAAACCTGGCGAGATATACGACAGTTTCTGGTCTCGTCACTGTCGATCGTGACCCGGCCTGGGCGGAGCGGCTAAACCGATTATTTGCGTCGGTGGGGCCCAGTGTTGCGGAGGCTCTGGCCGCGAGTGACTGCGAGGAGCCGCTGCCGCCCCGCCCGCCGCGCTTTCGCTCCGCACCCTGCCACTGTGCCCGAGTTATCTGCAGCGCTCCAGCGAATGGGGACCTCTCGTGCCTGCGGCCTGGACGGCATCGCGATCGAGATGTTGCGTATGACTTTCCCTGTGATAGCACCTTATCTTCTTAACATCATCAACTCATGTATTTTAAACTGTGACATGCCCACGCAGTGGAAGGCTGCCATCATCACCCACTTCATAAGAAAGGTGACCGGAGCGACCCAAGCAATTATAGGCCCATTTCAATCATACCAGTCGTTGCCAAGCTGTGCGAGCGTGTAGTATGCACCCAGTTGATGACATACCTCACAAGTCATTCTATGCCCTGCCCGCAGCAGTATGGTTTCCGGCCGGGCTTGTCCACGGAGGCGGCTCTGATCGACGCTGTCATCCACATCACCACCAACATCGACAGAGGCATGCTGACGACCTTAGTCACAGCTGACACATCGAAAGCTTTCGACAGCGTTGAGCACGGCCGTCTCCGGGACAAGCTGTCCAACTTGTGCAGTTTCATAGTGTGTGTTGTTCAGGAGCATATGCACAGGTGTTTCGAGGTGACAGTTGTGGTTTATCTTGGGATTGTGACCTCGATTGACCTTTTCAAAGGTCAACCGAGGTCACTGACCTCCGATGACCTGATATTACTTTTTTTTCTCATGTATTTCGGAAACCCTGCCCGCAGCTTTTTTTGGCTTCTGGCAGTTTCTAGGACATTTTGTGACGCTGATTTCAAATATGGGATCCATTTTACATAATTAAATGTTCCACTTGGGTCATGCGCCGCCACAGGTTAACCGAGGTCACTGACCTCAAATGACCTGGCATGACCTGACATGACCATTTTGGAATTTGGCAGTTTCTAGGACATTTTGTGACGCTGATTTCAAATTTGGCGCCCATTTAGCTCATTCGCGATTCTAGATCGATTAAATTCAATGTATACGCATTTACAATTTTGTTGAATTTTGGGTCATTGACATGACCTCAGAGGTCACCTGATGGCCTGGGACCTTCAAATTGGTTATCATTGGCTTTCTCTTGTGACAAGAAACACGCTCGTTTTTTAATCGAAGCTCTAGCCCAATTAGAGGCGAAACGCTAGGGGGTTGTACCGACCCCCTGCACGGTCACGCACTGATCGGACGCTTCACGGGCGGGGGTTAATGTAAATGTTAAACTGCTGTAGTTTCATGATATAATCTCTGATAAAAATCGTGTAAGGTCAGGCACGTAGTCAGGATTTGGGATTTGCATCGGGAAGTGGGTGGGAGGTGGGGCACGTCGGTGGTAGAATCAAATTTCGCTCCTTAACCATATGTTGTTGACCGGGGGGTAGAGTCGGTCGTCAGAGAATCTAATTTGATCTAGTGTGTAAATGTATTTTGCTCAGGCGGAGGGGGGCATCACCCCATTGGCTACGTCCCTGTGTAAGGTGCTGGTACCATATTGTGCTTATGTTATACATGCATTAAATTATCAATCATCCCCTAATTTATGTTTATAAATGTTAAACATATAGCAATAGCAGGTCTTCCTCATATTGAATGAGTTGCATAGTTTAAAGATGTCAGAAGTAGGTAGTTGATGTTACTTGTGCAAGTACGACCAGCTCCAGTTTCTTTTAAAGTTGGTGGGGCAAAAATAAATGTTGGTGGGGCAAAAACCAATGTTGGTGGGGCGCCCGCCCACCAAGTGTATAGGAAACTCCGCCCCTGCATCAAGACAGCACAGGTTCAGCTCAGGTGCAGCCCAGGTGCAGCCCAGGTTCAGCCCAGGTTCGGGTACCTTCGATCGAGCTGAAATTTGCACAGAATATCCACCAGGGACCAGTAGTCTACGCCTAGCAGCATTCGGTGTCATTCCCAGCGGTTTTACCTCCTCCAGAAGATAGCTGTCGAGTATATGCTTTCGTCGAAAATTAGTGCATCACCTGGGTCACATTTCGACATGCTTTTGAATTTGTAAAATGATTTCTGTACACCAGTTATGCGCTGTGCAATGGTACCGGCGGCTGAGCCCCCAAATGACCTAATGTCAAATGGTGACTTTGAGAGGTCTATTCGATGTGAGAAAAGTAAGACCGAGTTTGCGCGAGTATTTTAGCGTTTAATTCATCCCCGTAGCTCTTCTGGGTAGGCAGGGGCGGCGCCACCGGGGGAGGGAGGACGCGGGGAACGCTCCCCCCCAATCTGCAGATAGCGGGGTACAGTACCCCATCCCATCAACCTTTTACTGGAAAAAAATGTACTCCGTGTATATAATTTCCTTCATGAGTGGCCAATGATTTCCATGTTGAAGCTCAATCAAATTTGGTGGCATTGCATACCTACAAATATGACGATCCTGAGACCATGGGGTACTATGCCATGCTGAAAATTATTCGTTTTCAATCTAACATGTGGAGGGTATATACGGTGTGTTTGACCGATAATAGTCGCAATCTAAAGCTTTGGATGGAAAGTATGGCCCAAAAACTCAAATACCTTAATTTTGACCTTTGACCTGACTGTGACCTGACATGTGACCTTATTTTAACAATTTCGCGTATGCTTTATGTGTCTCATTGAGAGCTTTCGATTGCCTCATTGCGCGTCTCGCTGCGGCTATTGGTTCGGAAGATAACGAGGGGGAAGAGTCTGCCCCCCTCCCCTCCCAGCGGCTGGTGTTCGGCTGAATACTGTGGCGTGAATAGTAGACGCGGTACCGTTACTCCCAGCTGGGCACACCACGTGCCGCCGCCAGACGCCACACCAGTTTCTCCGGAGGTGTGGGTTCGTATCCCGCCGCTGCCACCAAATGTCGAAGAGCATTTTCGGTACTCAACCGACGTGGCGCTTTGAGACACACGGTAGCGTTGCCGGGAAGAGAGTGTGTATTACTACTGAACGATGCGAGCGTATATATACTTTGAAATGAGCACGCGGACCCGGTCACCCCAACCGGTCTCGTGACGGCGCCACCTACATTTCACGCGTATGCGGTATTGTGCAATGTGAGACAGGCGTGGCGTCTGGCGGCGGCACGTGGTGTGCCCGGCTGGGAGTAACGGTACCGCGTCCACTATCCACGGCACATTATTAATGTGGCGTGGATAGTGGACGCGGTACCGTTACTCCCACCGGGCACACCACGTGCCGCCCTACGCCAGCCGTCACAGCCCGCTTCTCGCCCGAGGTCACCGGACCAAGATCTCCGATATCCTCGAAACGTGTGGTGGGACAATCAAGAAATCGTCAACATCTCCATGACAACTACAAGGACACCGAGGCGACCCCCTCCGGCTGTCCCCCTGCCATCAGACCAGGCCGCCGCTGCCGAAACTCCACCGTCCACAGCCCTACAGGCTGATCGGCGACGTCACCTGGCACCATCAAGTTGTCATGGCCGGATGTCCCACCACTAACACGACGCTGACGGCACCAACAACAAACCTGCCCGTCACAACCTCGGCGTACAACAACGGCTGCAAATTCCACCATGCTGGTCCCGGAGATCGTCTGTGTGCTGTGTTCATGTGATGTCCACGCTGGTCCCGGAGATCGTCTTTGTGCTGTGTACATGTGATGTCCACGCTGGTCCCGGAGATCGTCTGTGTGCTGTGTACATGTGATGTCCACGCTGGTCCCGGAGATCGTCTGTGTGCTGTGTACATGTGATGTCCACGCTGGTCCCGGAGATCGTCTGTGTGCTGTGTACATGTGATGTCCACGCTGGTCCCGGAGATCGTCTGTGTGCTGTGTACATGTGATGTCCACGCTGGTCCCGGAGATCGTCTGTGTGCTGTGTTCATGTGATGTCAAGAGGCCGCTTCGTGCAGGATGTTCATCGCGGTGTATTATTATCGGAAGTGTGGTGTTGTGTCTCCTATCGTCGGCTCACGGGGGAAGGTGAGGTAATGTGCCGTGGATAGTGGACGCGGTACCGTTACTCCCAGCCGGGCACACCACGTGCCACCGTCAGACGCCACGCCTGTCTCACATTGCACAATACCGCATACGTGTGAAATGTAGGTGGCGCCGTCACGAGACCGGTTGGGGTGACCGGGTCCGTGTGCTCATTTCAAAGTATATATATATATACGCTCGCATCGTTCAGTAGTAATACACACTCTCTTCCCGGCAACGCTACCGTGTCTCAAAGCGCCACGTCGGTTGAGCACCGAAAATGCTCTTCGACAATACCCCAGCGGGGCGCGGGGTATTCAGCACTAATACTGAATGTTTCAAGGCCCTAAACCATTAACCGGCGCACTGCAGGGGGTTGATTTCCGCCCCCCCCCCCCCCCTCAGGTTTTTCGCAGATAGCGAAAAAACGGCGGCGCGCAGCGCCGCCAGGTTTTGACACACCTGTTAGAAGATCAATTGTGCACACTTTGAGAAAAAAATAACCTCGGGCATCTAAGGTCAGGTCACCAGACCAGGTCAAGTGACCCCACCTCCAAAAATGTTTGCAGTTGTGCCAAAGCCAGAGTTTCTTACCGATCAGTTTGAAGCTTACAGGATGATCCAAGTGTAATTTTTGTTCAGTGACTCCTATGGGGTCATTTGAGGTCATGCGAGGTCATCATCACTTTTGTGTCAATAACTCCCGACATAATGAAGATAGAGAAGTCAAACAGACAGCAATGTGTTTGTCTCGTTGCGACACGTCTTCCCATATTCAACATGCCCTACTTGGGTCACCACTTGAGCTTGACTTGAGGTCAAATTTTTAAGTTGACCTTACAAGGTCACCATGTATATCATTCGAAGCGCCTTGACAAGATAAACACAACGGCGTAAATAGTTTTTTGTTATTTTAATTAAGTAAAAAGTAAATAGCGAAAAAAAAATTGCAAAAAAAACATTTCTTTTTCTTTTTTGACCTCTGGAGCCTCAAATATTGACCTGAGATCAATTTTGAGGACATCTTGTCGATTGAAAATTTAACTGGCTGGCGTTTTCTTTTTCCGTTTGTTTCCAACTAGCATAGTTTCCGAGATATATGGGAATTTCTGGAGCGATGTCCTAAAACAGGAAAAACTGTAAAATTTGACGTTTGATGACCTCTGGTGACCTCAATTTTGACCTGACCTAAAACAATTCTGAATACTTTCGATAGAACTGGTATCAAGCTATACAATGAGCTTTTCGCTTGTCGCTACGTAGCTTATTTTTCGAGATGTCACGGGGCGGAAATCCCCCCCCCCCCCCTGCAGTTCGTGTTCGGCGCAAAGCCCCTGCAGTGCGCGGGTTAATATTAAATCATGCCAGGTAAAATGCCAGGCATCAGCACCACTTACATCGTCTGATGTATGGTAATAATGCACCGATCTGTCTGAGATTTGCTGTCGTACCGCGAGGATGAGTCCGCCAGAGAAACCTGAGGTTCTGCAGCAGGGCTGCTGCACATGCCTCGAGACCGTACCGAGCACGCCCGTCGATCGTTCAGATTTCGGGCAACGGCCAAATGGAACGAGGCGCTGGGCGAAGTGCGAGACGCTCGAGCAGTGACGGTGTTTCGTACGCGGATGAGGGAGTGGCTGACAGCAGATCGCTAACTCTGCGAGACACGACTGTCTTGTGCTAGTAACGCCTTTTTGTCGACAATTTTGTATGTGGATTTATTTTAATAGTGTAATTGTGATACAATGCAAAATGACACTTGTCATGAAAAGCAATGTTTTGCGGATGACATACGAATAAATGATAAGAGGTCACAAAAGTCACTATTGGTAAGAGGACTACGAAAGCCATGCGACACATGTTTTATAGGTTATTTACACGTACGCGTTTTACACGACGGGCGTGCTATAGCCATAGGTCACAAGGTCGAAATGTGAAATTGATTAATATAAATAAAATAGGGATGATTCTAGACCAGTTTAGTCACAGAAATACAGCGGTGGCATTTATTTGTCTGTATCTGGTCAATAAAAGACAAATAAAAGTACCTAACTTTAAAAAATGACGTTATGAGTTACTTATGCTTAGGGAGTTATAATTCAGTCAAAAATAAAGATATTGATTTGAAATTTGGTTTGGGTATCGTCTATATCTCCCATATATGTTCCATTTTTGTGTAATATCTTCAAATGTTTTGATTTTGTTGATTTTTTTCCCCGAAAACAATCAGTTTGTTTTTTGTTTGGGTCAAAAGCAAAAGAAATGAAAATCCGAGACAGCCATTGTTAAGAGACTATCATTTGCGTTCTTTTGACGTTTTTTTTTTCTATTTGCATCAAAACTCGATTTTCTACGATTTAAACAAATGGACCCCCTGTCAAAAATTGGTGGCGCCGCCCCTGTGGCTAGGCCACAATGTGCTGTGCAAAATCGAACCTGGGCTGCACCTCTCGGAGGGACGGTTGTTCGCATTTTTTTTTAACTGTCAAGGTCAAATCATGATAGCTATCGAGTATGTGTTTTCGGCGAAGGTTAGTGCATCATCTGGGTCACATTTTGACGAGCTTTATAATTTGTAAAATTATTTCTGTACACCAGTTATGCGCTGTGCAATGGTGCCGGCGGCTGAGCCCCGAAATTACTTTAGGTAAAATGGTGACCATTAGAGGTCGGGTCGATGTGTTAAAGGTAAGATCGAATATGTGCGAGTATTTTAGCTTTGGATTCATCCCCGTATCTCTTCTGGGTAGACCATAATGCAAAATTTGACCTCGTGACCTTTCTTGACCTCTGGAGGTCAAATCACTGAGAGTGACACCGAATGCTGCTAGGTGTGGACTACTGGGCCCCTGGAGGATATTCTGTGCAAATTTCGGCTCAATCAGTGCTGACCCGAACCTGGACTGAACCTGGGCTGAACCTGGGCTGAATCTGGGCTGAACCTGGGCTGAACCTGGGTTGAACCTTGGCTGTCTTGATGAACATGAGCGCCGGGCCGAGTTCCGCGTTGCCAGTCGCCTGCTTCGCATTTATAACATGATTTTGTACCGATAACGTTTTTTTCTCCAAGATTCCTAAACCAGTTTTTTTTGCTTCACATTGATGTGCATTCGTATTGCTCTCTGCATTTAAACTAGAGCGAGCCTGACGAAAATTCCCTCGAAGATTAAAGGAACATTCGCTAATCTATTATTCAATGAGTTCTGAGGCGTCCTTTGATTTGTATGCAAGACCATTTGAAAAGCCATGCTAGAATTCAATAAGTCGCTATGCATAAATCAATGTATTCAGCGCCGTTCATCCGCAAACTGTTTACGAAATATCTCCGCTGGAGGAAAAGACCGCGCGTTATCCGCAAATCTCTGCGCTTGGCTCGCTCTCATGCCATTCTTCGGCAGTGGAGCCAATAAATCGACAACAAACGGTGGCGACGTCTTTTCTGTGACTGATCCGCGCGCCAGCGGCCACTGCTGCAAGTGCCGTGTCGTTTTTCCGATGTGCCTGGAGAGCGTAACCGGCAGGTGAGCTCCCTGCCCCCCCCCCCCCCCCACCCCCCGCCTCTGCAGCGCGGGGGGGGGGGGGGTGATTGACTGGGACGAATGGTAAGCCGACCTGGCGCCTGGAGAACGGGCTCAGACCAGGAAGGCTGGCCGCGCTGAGCTGGGCAGGATCCTATCCGTCGGCGGCAGCGCTCTCTTATTTATCAGGCTGCTCTGGCAGCGGCCGAGCCCCGCAGCTCCTGGCGAGCACAACCGATCTCTCCAGAGAGAGAGAGAGAGAGGGAGAGGGAGGTCTGACGCGACAGAATCTCCAGAGAGGCCTGATCGATCTACAGAGCATCGGCAGCCCATTGGAATGGGTTAGCCTTATCGGTAAGTGGCGCCCGGAGCACGAGTAGGCGGGCGCGGTGTGTGGGTCGGCGATCGGTGACCGGCGGCGACTGGGAGAAGGTGGCCGGGTAGCCGGGCGTCGGCCGGCCCAGCTCCGAGGCGCCTCAGTCGTGTTCAGGTGGAGCCGCTGCCACCATCAATCGCTGGCGTCGTCCCTGCATGGCGGTATATTACGGCCCGATAGGCTCGGCCTCTCCTCTCTATTGGACGGATATGATTCAATCTGAAAGTTCGGACCAACTTTATTGAATTATGAGCCCCTTCAGGCGTTTTATGAAAGGAGTAGGATGATTATCCTTTCAGAACGTTAGCTCTGTACTGTGTTGGCTTTCAAAAGATTGCCGAAGGATTTTTAATTCAAACTCATATTTGAATATGCCCCAGGGCGATCACTTGAAATCCAAGAAGCCCACCATCAATCTCAGTCACTTATAGACCTGGCCCGTGGCTGAGAGGGAGCTGGGCAGCCTTGATCTGGCTGCAGACGGCCGGCGAAGGTGGCATGCTGCTCCAACACCGCGCCGCACGCCTCCACGGACCACGCCCTCTGATTTATGTGATGGCCCGTGGAGCAGTGGAAGTGGTAAGCCAAGGCAAGATGTAAGCGTTAGCGGAAGACGAGGCCACTCAATATACGGCAAGGGGCGTTTCCATGTCAGGCTACTATTATAGTTCTACTATTATATATACTATCTTCAGTGTTTTGTTCGTGAGACTCATAACAAACCTTCTTCACATGTGATATATTTGGTTTTAAAAAATCCATTCGAAATCGCCGACGCTGGCGAGGCTTTCTGACAGCAAAGAGGAAGGCTGAAATAAGCAGTTCCAAAAAGGAAGGTTGGAATTCCGAAGCATCTGCCTTATGTACCCACTTGTAGAGTGCGTTTTGTAACTCGAATTATCTTCCAGAAAACCGACACCTCGTCGGTGCTAGGATTTAAGCATGTTTGTAAAATATTTAGTATATGTAGGATATTATACAGCTTATCAGCTGTTAGCCTGTCGTTTTTGGGCTCACATGTTGTCATATCTCCATTTAGCTACTTCAATGGATGCCATTGCAATACCTTAACCCTCGCCAGTGCAGGGGGTTGATGCCACCCCCCTCGGTTTTTCGGGAATAACTCGCGTAAATATCAACAGATTGAGATGAAACTTGCAGTACCCTACTTGTGAACAATTTGACACATATTCTAAATTTTTGAAGTTGTAGGTCACCCATGACCTTTGACCTGTTTGCAAGGTCATGTCAGGCGCAACTGGTGTCCCGTAGTATT
Source organism: Chirona hameri (assembly GCA_036785665.1). Taxonomy (NCBI): domain Eukaryota; kingdom Metazoa; phylum Arthropoda; class Thecostraca; order Balanomorpha; family Balanidae; genus Chirona; species Chirona hameri. Next base: position 2,438 of record JAXIVJ010019638.1, on the reverse strand, counting down.
GCTCCTTGTAACTTGTGCAGTTTCATAGTATTTGTTGTTCAGAAGCATATGCACAGGTGTTTCCAGGTGACAGTTGTGGTTTCCACTGAGATTGTGACCTCGACTGACCTTTTCAGAGGTCAACCGGGGTCACTGACCTCCGATGACCTCATATTACTTTTTTGGCTTCTGGCAGTTTCTAGAATATTTTGTGACGCTGATTTCAAATGTGATCCATTTTACATAATTATATGTTCCACTGGGGTCATGCGCCCCAACAGGTCAACCGAGGTCACTGACCTCAAATGACCTGACATGACCTTTTTGGTGGAATTTGGCAGTTTCTAGGACATTTTGTGACGCTGATTTCAAATTTGGCACCCATTTAGCATAATTATATGCTCATTCGTGATTCTGGCTCGATTAAATTCAATTTATACGCATTTACAATTTGGTTGAATTTTCGGTCATTGACATGACCTCAGCGGTCACATAATGATCTAGGACCTTAAAATCGGGTAGCAATGGCTTTCCCTCGTGACAAGCAATACGGTCGTTTTGGATTCGAAGCTCTAACCCAATTAGGGGCGAAACGCGTCGTACCCCCTGAACGGTCACGCACTGATCGGACGCTGCACTGCAAACCCTGAAAATATAGTCCACTTATGAATCGCTTTTAATCTCTTCCAAACTTGTCAGTTCCACTCTCTTTTAAATATAAGTTTGAAAAAGTTCCATTTACGTTTTACTAGAAGGCCGGCGTTGCGCGATGCGCGATATGATCAGAATTCGCAGCGAATAGTTCACAAGTCTCTAAATTTGAAATGGCTCAAGATAACAGCGTCGGTTAAACTCTTTCTCACTCCTTCACCACAAAATCTTAGGAAAAACACCCTCGCTATAATTTAGGAAGTCTCGGTAGTAAGAAAGATCATTAATATAGCACAACACATCAGAAGCTCCGCCACCCACCAAAAGCTGGAGCCTGAAAGCGACGGAGACATGAAGATTCTAAAGGCGATTCTTTCCACGCAATATCCATAGAATCAATGTGACACTCAGGAAATGTTGTGGGAGATTGAGATTTCCATCGCCCCCCCCCCCCTTCCCCCGGAGTCGAAACCAATGCAACATATCCCCGACTTTTTCAACATTGGCTATTTATAACGCTTGCTGTTGCCTTTTAACCCGCGAGTCACTGGGGGGCTTTGTTAGCCCCCTTAGGAATATTGGGAATATCTCAACAACTAATGGAGATGTCGACGCCAAACTTTCATTACCTTTCCGGGCATCATTTTTACACATTTTGAGCAAAAATGAAGCAATTTCGTCAGAAATTTTTCGAGATATAGTGAATTTAGTGACGTCACTAAACACGATTTTGACACAAAAATCAGCTAAACTTTGCCAAGCCGTAGAAATGCCACATTTGAAACAAAATGCAATAAAAAAAAACGCTCAAAGGTAGGAAATTGCAAGGGCTATAAACCAGCTATCTCCAAATTTCGAAAATTTTGGTTTTTGACCCCAAAAATTTCATTTTTTTTTTAATGCCCACAAAATCAAATTTGTCAAAGATATTAGAAAAACCGGAATATATGTCAGATAACGACATATGGGCAACTACCATACCAAATTTCAAAATGATATAATCTTTTTTGAATGACTTGACATATAAAGTATGGGTAAATCATGACGTCATATTTTGGAATTGCGTTTTTTGGCTTTTATTGACCGGATACAGACAAATAGATGCCAGCACTGTATTTTTTTTTTAAAGATAGAACTGATATAGAAACATGCTTTTTTCATTTCGATTTATCAATTTCAAATTTTGACCTTCAGTGACCTGAACTTGACCTGAACTTGACACTAACTTCGCGTAAATGAAGTCAGGTGGTAAAATCACTATCACTATCGAATTGTACGCGTAGAAGCATCCTAAAGCATGTGCTGCATGACTTTCGTAGATATTTTGTGTGTAGTGACCTTTTGTGACCTGACCTTGATTTTGATCTTTTCCAACAATCTCACTTTAGCTCATGTGGGATATGTATCATACCTTTCACAGCACTTTGGGTGATCATAGGCGCAATCGAAGGCCATGGATGGCAGGGGCGGATACAGGGGGGGGGGGGGGGGGCGGGGGCGGCCGCCCCCCCCCCCCCCAGGGCGGATACAGGGGGGGGGGGCGGCGGGGGGCGGCCGCCCCCCCCCCCCGACCTTGATTCTGATCTTTTCCAACAATCTCACTTTAGCTCATGTGGGATATGTATCATACCTTTCACAGCACTTTGGGTGATCATAGGCGCAATCGAAGGCCATGGATGGCAGGGGCGGATACAGGGGGGGGGGGCGGCGGGGGCGGCCGCACCCCCCCCCCCCCCCCCCCGGGCGGATACAGGGGGGGGCGGCGGGGGGCGGCCGCCCCCTCCCCCCCCCCCCCCGAGGGCGCCTCT
>JAXIVJ010019637.1:2500-18365 GCA_036785665.1 Chirona hameri | reverse complement strand
CCCCGGCCCGGCTGATGGGTGAGACGGCCGAACGCCGCTCTGGTCTGGCTGAGGGGTGAGACGGCCATACGTTGTACCTGGAATTGTTGCAATTGGCATTGTTTTGACTTAATGCCAATTCGCATGTTCGCGAACTTCTTCGGGAGAAGGAGCAAGCTCATAGGCGCAAAAAGAATAATCCTTCCGCCGAAAACACTGCTTTACACGCTAGAGTTAGGGCCGACTTCAAGCGTCTGGCTGACCGTAATTACCGCGTTTATCTGACTGGACTGATCCGCGAATTCAAAGACAACCCAAAGCGATATTGGTCGTTTGTTAAATCACTTAAATCGAGTGGGAAAGTGTCACCCGTTCTTGAGTACGATGGCTGTGTATACAAGGATGTCATTGCTCGAGCGAACTGTTTTAACGCATGTTTTTCGGAGAAATTTAGCGATCCCCATATTAACGACACACCGGAGCCACCAGTGCTAAACTGTGCCGGGCTATCAGCCTTCCATGTACCGCCCGGCCGTGTGGCGCTGCTTTTGCGGGAGCTCAGTGCGCACAAGGCTTGTGGACCTGACGGTTTAAGTGCTCGCATTTTACGTGAATGTGCCGACGAGTTTGCGATCCCTCTGGAAATGATATGTCGTCTGTCAGTGCGGTCCGGGGTGTTCCCTTCCGAGTGGAAGCGGGCCAACGTAATACCTGTGTTAAAAAAGGGCTCTAGAAAGCTTCCAGAAAATTACCGACCCGTTTCCCTTTTGGCAATTTGCTCTAAAGTTTTGGAGAAGGTAGTGTGTGAGAGCTTGCTTCAGACATGTCTTCCCGCACTGCCTGTCTCACAACACGGATTTCTCCCAAAACGTTCTTGCATAACTAATCTAGCATGCTTTCTGGAACACTGCTGGTCCTCACAGGCCAAGGGATCGCAGACGGACACGATATACACGGATTATTCGTCCGCTTTTACCAGTGTCAACCACAGGCTACTTTTATACAAACTTCGCCATTCATTTAACATCACAGATCTTGCATATAGCTGGATCGAGTCCTATCTGTGTCAGCGCTCCCAGCGAGTCATTCTCGATGGGAAGCATTCCGACTGGACTCCAGTTTTGTCAGGTGTGCCGGAAGGCAGCATTCTCGGTCCGATACTGTTCGCCTGTTATGTCGCTGACCTTCCAAACAATATCAAAACAGGCTGTTTGGCTTATGCTGATGATGTCAAAAATTTGCATCGCATTCAAAATCATGAAGATACCGTTTCCCTTCAGGCCGACCTGGACCGTCTTAGCGCATGGTCTAAAATCTGGCACTTGAAGCTCAATCCAGCTAAATGCAAGACTATCTCATTCACTCTTCGCACGGCCCCCATTCGCTGTACCTATGTGATGGGCATCAACTGGAGAGATGCAAACAGATGCGCGACCTCGGTGACATATTAGGTGCTAAGCTGACATTCGCCGACTATGTAGATGCAACCGTAGGGAAGGCCAACCGCATGCTCGGTTTGCTCATGCGTAGTGTACAAATGTCTCCACGCTCTCGCCGCCTAGATTTCAATCACCCCGCAATTTTGTCAGCGTATAACGCCCATGTGAGGTCCGTGATTGAATATGGTAGTATTATCTGGTCTGGAGCCGCAGCAACCCACTTAAAACGCCTCGAGCGTCTGCAACACAGGTTTCTTATGTGGTTAGGATGTACAAACCAGCGCCGTTGTCCCGCCTTGGACTATTCTTCGCTGCTGAAACATTTTAAATGTCAGTCCATCAAAGCTCATTTCATCCAAGCCGACATAAGATTTTTGCATTCGGTACTTCGTGGCCGCCTTGACTGTGGACATCTAGTGTCAATGTTTCACCTGTCTGTTCCCACTCGACGCACGAGACACACTGGATTGTTTCGTGTGCCGGGTGGCAGGGTGGCAGGGTGAATTCGGTACGGAACAGCTTTTTATCGCGGCTACCAGCGACCTGTAACAGATTTATCCAGGAAATGCCAGAGACCGATTTCTTTTGTTCAACTACTTTTAAGTCGCAAGCTTTTAAGTTTGCATGCAGTGAAGGCAGTTATTGATTCCCATTGGCGGGGCAGCGGTGCTGACTTTTTAGTCCCTTGCCCTACTTTTGCGTAGGGTAGTGGGATTCACTTATTTATTGTCATTGTCATCATGTCTTAGGTATGAATGCGTGAATGTATGAGGATGCGTGTGTTGTGTGTTTTGACTACAGCCGTAAGTGGGCTTCGGCCTGTAGTTGTTTTATAACTAATAAACAATGTTCAAGATATGCTTTAAAAAGCTTAAACAAAATTTTATCAATATAGACTTGCGACATAACTTACTTATCTAACGGCGACGATTTCAAATTGCCGCTCTCGTCAACACCCGTCAAAAGACCGCAAAACGCTCGAAAGCGCAGCTGCGGTGGAGGGGCTGGCCACGACTGGTCCACTGCACCAGTGACGTCGTCGCTAATCCTAAGCCGCTCGGCAGCCGATACATGGGGAATCCCGGGATGGCACGCCCTGGCTCGCGTATATACATCGGACAACTGATTTACGCCGTAGGGTATTTAGTGGGATATTTAGCCCTGCAAAATACTCCATGGCCGTGGTGGAAACGGCCATTCTCAACCAAGCATTTCTACTACCACTGCGAACTTTATGCCTACGATCCTCCGTTCCGGAGATCTTCAAATCGCCTGACGCGTAAACCAGAACTGTTGAATATTCACTTGCCTTTGAAGCTGCCGTAATTATAATGCTTAAAGGGAGATAATGACCTTTTCCCACAAAAATGAAGTTAGCACCTGAAATCGATAGACGAGACCAAAATATATTGTAAATTCATCACATTTTGCATATAGCAATTCCTACCGCGAGATATTTCAATTCATAGTTAATAAGCGTTCCACGCTTATAATCAGCAAGCACTCGGTAACGACATCAGTAAATTAGCCTCCCTACGCATTGTTATTTATCATGAAGGTATGCAATATGTTTCCTGCATTCTATCTTTTGCGAATATGTGCCAAACTTTTATGAACAATCAACAATCATTTTAAAAAAGTGCATTGAAATCGGCAGTTTAGGTTGGCCCCCCATGGCAACCTATTTAGTGTCGGCGATTTGTTTATAAGTGCCCATTCAACAACGTTGAACAGATTGACACAAAAGCGCCAGATGTTGCGCTTTCCAATAGTGTAGGGGAAATACCGATCATAAATTTTCCCAAACTTCCAACTTTGAATTAGGGAATAATTGTATTTAATTCTTAAATTTAGATCACATCATTTTAATACCATAACGGTAGCCAAAGAAAGTGTTGCTAACAAAATCAAAAGGCCATTATCTCCCTTTAAAGGACTGCACCTTCGGAAATTTTTCAGAACACGATTTTATTATATTTTTTAATACGGTTTCTTTTTTTCTTTTCAAAAATGGTCCTACATCGCGCAAATTCAGGACAGGTCGTAAATTATTAATGTTATGGTGTGCGTTTTGGTCTACGCATGCTCAGACCAGTGCTGGCACTCTCAGACGGTACGGTATATCATATATGCGCCGCATTCCTTCGCCAAAAAGTCAAATATCTTCGGCTGGAGTCTTTTCAGCCAAGAAAAGTTGCAGATAAGGATTTCTCAACACGGGCTACAAAACTGCTATTTCAGTTCAAAATCCCATGTTGAAGGTGAACTATTTCCTTTAAAGGAAATAGTTCACCTTCGGAAATTTTCAGAACACGATTTTATTATATTTTTAATACAGTTTCTTTTTTTCTTTTCAAAAATGGTCCTACATCGCGCCAATTCAGGACAGAAGGTCGTAAATTATTAATGTTATGGTGTGCGTTATTGGTCTGCGCATGCGCCCTGGTAGTGCTGGCACTCTCAGACGGTACGTTTAAGCTGTCGTAATAATCCCTTTCTCACAGATCGGATACGTTTGTTCAAATGGACAAATATACTTATCTTTTCGGAAATATCACCCCAAACGCTCCCCAAACTTGACAACATACCGGATGCTAAGAGTGTCCGTGAAGTTAGCACTGGCGGATCTAGAGTCCGAGAATGGGGGGGGGGGGGGCTAAAATTTCGCTCCGCTTCAGCAGCGAAAGTTGTTGACCGGGGGGGGGGGGGTAGAGTCGGGTCGTCAACACGAAAAATCGTTGAGCGAGGGGGAGGGAGAGGGGGAGGGGGAGGGGGAGGGGGAGGGGGAGGGGGAGGGGGAGGGGGAGGGGGAGGGGGAGGGGGAGGGGGAGGGGGAGGGGGAGGGAGAGGGAGAGGGAGAGGGAGAGGGAGAGGGAGAGGGAGAGGGAGAGGGAGAGGGAGAGGGAGAGGGAGAGGGAGAGGGAGAGGGAGAGGGAGAGGGAGAGGGAGAGGGAGAGGGAGGGGGAGGGGGAGGGGGAGGGGGAGGGGGAGGGGGAGGGGGGAGGGGGAGGGGGAGGGGGAGGGGGAGGGGGAGGAGGGAGGGAGGGAGGGAGGGAGGGAGGGAGGGAGGGAGGGAGGGAGGGAGGGGAGGGGAGGGGAGGGGAGGGGAGGGGAGGGGAGGGGAGGGGAGGGGAGGGGAGGGGAGGGGAGGGGGGAGGTAGGTAGGGGTGTCGGGTTCTCAAAGAGAGTCATTGACCGGGGGGATTTTTTTCTTCTTCCTAATTATCACTTCTTACAGCCAATGCAGGAACACGCGGGGCGGGGGACATCCTTGTATCGAATTCCCGCCATGCTCCTGTGTGTGTGTGGGGGGGGGGGGGGGGATTTGCCCCTAATGCCTCCACTCCTCTGGATTCGCCAGTGGTAAAAACCAGACAAACCCAATTTTACCTCTTCTGTCGCTTTCAAACATTTTATTTTGTAGCTGAGTTCATGCTGAGTCTGATCTTGACCAGTTGGAAATGCTAAAAATTGTGAGACCTCTACTCATAGCACCCATACAATGCACCGGGATATGTACCTAAGCATGGTGCAAAATGGGTGTCAGATTTAAAATTGGTACCTGAAATTACTTGAGTCTGGATATGACCTGAGGCCAAAGTAGCCATCCCAAGCTATAGTAATTTAAAATAACCATGACAATGCAAAATATTAACTTTACCTACAAATTCACAAGTGTGAATTTTATTTGGCTACATGTTTACAGGGAAAAGGAAAACAACGATACCCAAGTCCCAGTCACAATTCCTCAAATACTGTCGAAATGCGTTCCACGCACGCTATTCAGCGCTATAAACTTTGGCGCCAAAACGCGACGTTTTTTAACTTACGTTGGTTGCAGGAATCGCTCCAGATCGCAAATAGCGCCAGACCGGCCACGCATATTGGGAAATGTCGAATATAAAGTCAAGGCCCATCATACTTAGGGACAGCGGCGTACCGAGTATCAACTATCAGGTCATGCAGGTCATGACCTGGTCCTTTGGATCCGAGGCGCCCATGCAAAGCTGGCGCCCCTCCGATCAGTCACGACGCCCCTCTGGTCAGTGACGGCACCACTCCGGCCAGTGAGGACGCTCCCCGGCCAGTGACGACTTTTGTGTGGCCAGTGACGGCGCCCCCGGCCAGTGAGGGCGTCCCCTGCCATAGACGGGGCCTCTCCGGCTGTGACAGCGCCCCTCCGGCCAGTGACCACGCCCTTCCGGCGAGTGGCGGCGCCTCTCCGGCTAGTGACGGCGCCCCTCCGGCGAGTGATGGCGCCCCTCCGACTAGTGACTGCCCCTCTTTGGCGAGTGACAGTGCCCCTCCGGCCAGTGACTCTCCTTCCGCACAGTGCGAAAGGAGAGGCTTGGCAAATTTCGCCAATATTGGTGGCGGCCCTGTCGATCGGGTGGCGCCCCTCAAGGCAATGACCTGGTTCTTTGTGAATTTCTGCGTACGCCACTGCTTAGGGAGTCATAAGTCAGTCAACGCTCAAGATATTACTTTGACATTTGGTTTTGGCATCGTCCATACTTGGTTCTCCAATATATATTCCGGCCTTTTCATATGATTTGATATTTTATATGATTTTATGAAGAAAAACAAATTGGAGAAACATAAAAAATCCACCAAATCAAAATTTCCAAACATGTCCAAAACTGCTACTTTCGCGCCACTTTCTCTATCCCTACTGCTACCAAAACCGGAATATATATTGGAGAACGAAGTATAGACAATACCCACACCGAATTTCAAAGCAATATCTTTAGTTTTGGCTGAATTATGGCTACTTAAGTATGATGGGTCCGGATTTTGTATTCGACATTTCCAAATATGCACGCGCCACTTTCCCTCCTGCTACCAAAATTCTTCAAAATAGAGGAAACACGAACGAGAAGAAAACAATAACGAGCTGCATGATTTGGGGTCAGCAGCTATAGTATGATAAAGAGAGGTATGATTCAACCAAATCACTGCTCATGCTTACTGCGGAGAAGCAACCTGCCCCATTTCAGGATGCATTTTTGCTGCCCCAAGTACATGTTTGAGCCCTGTGGTAATGCAGGACCACACTTTGTCCCTTTCCTATAGCAGATTTGTCAACGATTCAATGTGAATCGACTACATTTGATTGAATCATTCTTATTTCAAATGAATGACTCATGAATCGATTCACCTCATGCGCACACCTGTCGTGAGTCACTGATTGAATCATTCATACAGAGAAAATAGGCTGATTGAATCATTCATTGCGCAAAGAATCATTCTTTTTTGGTCGAACAGCATCAACTGTCCACAAAATATGCCAGCGGCCCAGCATTCATATGTGCCCTGTGGACAAACCAGGCACTTAATGGCCAATTATATGAGCTCTGTGTCCTGAGCTGTAGCCTGTAATTCATCTATGCGTAAAGAAAGCGAGGCTTTGTGTCCAGCTCCAGTGGGCACAAAGCCACTGTTCAATCAGCCTAACTAGGAGAATACCTTGGAACTGATAGGGTTAGGGGTAGGTACCTAAATACTTAGAAAAGGTAACTAACTCATACTTTGGTTCATAAACCACACAGTACACGCACACCTTTTTCACACGAAAAAAAAATCAAAAGGTACCCACCTTTTCCTAATTTCTAGGTTATACCATATCAAAAACTAAATCATAAACAAACATTTGCATGACCAGGGGCAAGATCAGAGGCCAGATGGCGTCAAATGAGAGCCAAATCATACGGATGCTGATGCCATCCTCACCACATGCCGCTGAGCCATTCATTGAGAACACGACAGTGCGCAGCTCTGACAGCGATAGCGGCGCAAGGACTAGCGAACACGCTCCCACACGCGGCAAACGGCAGGGGAGGTCCGGCGGGTCTCCCATTTCGCTAACATTCTGGCGCACCACGTGGCGGAGAGAGGACGTGTCCACGAGTGCTCTGAGGAAGAGAATTTGAAACTTCAAGAGTTGAAGCGAAGATTTTGTTTTTCTCTTGTTTTCAGTTAAGTTATAATGGGTTAAGTTAATTATCACTTGCACTGTACGCGCAAGAAGCAGGTTTGGTTGATCGGGGGGTGTGGCAGTGGAATTCGGTGAGTCTTTTCTCTTTTGGTCTGGTAGACTAGTGCGTCAAGTGGATATATGAGGAGCATCTGAAGGATGGGGCCGAGCCGGGCCGTTAAACGGGTCAGAGCAGAGGAGAGAATTGAGAACTTTTGGTGCGATGGGGATGACTCTGGAGCATATCTGATCATCAAACTGAAATCTGGCAAACCGTTAAAGGGAAGTGGATGGCCCTGGGTCCAGCAATGTGTAAGGGGCATACTGGGAGATCAGGAGAAACTGGCCAAGGCTAACTGAGTGATGACAACCTGCTCGTCAAAACGAAAAATGACAAACAGACAGAACAGCTTCTCAAAGCTAAGATGTTTGGCTGTGAGGAGTGTGCAGTAGAGAAAGATGGTAGGTTAAACACGAGCAAAGGCACAATCCATGCCTTTTACTTGATTGAACTCTGAGGATGAGGTGTTGAGATGGTTTGAGGATTTTGGGGTGGTGGCAGCAAGGCGCTTCACCAGGGTGGCACACAGACGTAAAGAGAACACCCCAACGATCCTGCTGACTTTCAACAGACCTATCTGTCCAACCCGACTCGTGTTTGATTATGTAACATATCAGGTGAGGAAGCACATCCCAAACCCTCTGATTTGTTATAAGTGTGGTAGGTTTGGACATGCTGAAGTGAGGTGCCAAGCAGATGCAGTCTGCTTGACATGTGGTAGGTCAAAGCATGAGGGTGAGTGCCAACCTAAATGTGTCAACTGTGGGACGATTGGACATTCTTGTAGAGCACGAGAATTCCCAATCTGGAAAAAGGAACGGGAGATCTGTGAGATAAAAGTGGAGAGGGATATCTCATACGCCCATGCTCGACGGGAATATGAGACATCTCATCAGACCCCGGTGATGCGCCCCTATGCTGCAGTAGCACGTACCCAAAGCGAGAGCCCCAGTCACGATGCTGTGCTACGTGATAGGGTGGAAAAGCTGGAACAAAAAGTGGATAAGATGATATCCCTGCTAGACAGACTCATTGAACAGCAGACAGTAACAAAAACAACAAAATAAACTGAACAAAGCACACACAGCCGAGCACCTGAAACTCGGAAGGGGACAGACAATGACATGGACACAGTAGTGGTGGATCCCAGCCCCAACACAGATGTACATGTGAGCCAGACAGACATGGATGACATTCCATGTTCTGGCACCTCAGAGCCAGAACACAGCCAGAGCACCTGTGAGCAGTGGCGCACGCAGGGGGGGGGGGGGGGGTCAAAGGGGTCAGCTGACCCCCCCCCCCGAAATTTCTGAGGGGCCCGTATTTCTAAGGGGCCCGTTTCTGGTAGGGGCCCGGTCTTGGTCAGGCCCGATCGAGGTAGGGGCCCGGTGCTGGCAAAGGCGTGGCATGGGATGATGGGGCCCGGTCACAAAAGGGCCCGGCCCTCGCATATTCTTGACACGGGCCCGTTTCTGGTAGGGGCCCGGTCTTGGTCAGGCCTGATCGAGGCAGGGGCCCGGTGCTGGCAAAGGCGTGATATGGGGCCCGGTCAGAACGAGAGCCCGGTACTTGAACATTATTGATGCGAGCCCGTTTCTGGTAGGGGCCCGGTCTTGGTCAGGCCCGATCGAGGCAGGGGTCCGGTGCTGGCAAAGGCGTGATATGGGGCCCGGTCAGAACGAGGGCCCGGTCATTGCATATTCTTGATACGGGCCCGTTTCTGGAAGGGGCCCGGTCTTGGTCAGTTCCGATCGAGGCAGGGTCCCGGTGCTGGCAAAGACGTGGCATGGGGCCCGGTCAGGACGAGGGCCCGGTCACAACAGGGCCCGGTCCTCGCATATTCTTGATACGGGCCCGTTTCTGGTAGGGGCCCGGTCTTGGTCAGGCCTGATCGAGGCAGGGGTCCGGTGCTGGCAAAGGCTCACGCCTTTGCCATGGGGCCCGTTTATATGGAGCCCGGTCACAACAGGGCCCGGTCCTTGCATATTCTTGATACGGGCCCGTTTCTGGTAGGGGCCCGATCTTGGTCAGGCCTGATCGAGGCAGGGGCCGGTGCTGGCAAAGGCGTGGCATGGGGCCCGGCAATGACGAGGGCCCCGTCATAACAGGGCCCGTTCCTCGCATATTCTTGATACGGGCCCGTTTTTGGTAGGGGCCCGGTCTTGGTCAAGCCCGATCGAGGCACGGGCCCGGTGCTGACAAAGGCGTGAGATGGGCCCGGTCACAACAGGGCCCGGTCCTTGCATATTCTTGATGCGGGCCCGTTTCTGGTAGGGGCCGGTCTTGGTCAGGCCCGACCGAAGCAGGGGCCCGGTGCTGGGAAAGACGTGATATAGGGCCCGGTCAAAACGAAGGCCCGGTCACAACAGGGCCCGATCCTTGCAAATTATTGATACGGGCGTATTTGATATTGATACGTATTTTTTACATTATCCATTATTGCTTCAGGAAATGGTTTATAGCAACTTGTGGCAACATGATGGTAGGTGCGAATGACGTAGTCGAGGCGCACTAAAACCCCAACGATAATGATGATGACTTAACTACCGGCGATCGGACTGCCTAACCTGCCTAACCTGTAAAATATAATTGTTGTTGTTGCCATTTACCTGCCTAACCTGCCTAACCTGTAAAATATAATTTGTGTTGTTGTCATTTACCTCATTTCGTCAAATTTACTCTCGACAGTTGTACCGCACATCAGTAGCACACGCACCTAAAATTCGCACATCAGTAGCACACGCAGTCACTTTACACGACATTGACAAGAAAATTATAATGTCTCAGGTCCCATGTTGTAGGGGGCCCGGTCAAAAACATGTGACCGAAATCCGCGAAGTTTTCTAAAAACGGATGGGGGCCCGCTCTCAAGGGGGCCCGCTTTTAGGGCTCTGACCCCCCCCCCCCCCCCCCGAAATGGAATTATGCGTGCGCCACTGCCTGTGAGCAAGATACAAGTGGTGATGTGAGCCAGACCAGCACATCAAGCTGGGGAGTGGCTGGGAGCAGAACGGGAAAGCAAGGCAAATATAAAGCGAGGGATACAGAGTGTGACCAAACCCCATCCCCTCAGATCGGGGCGAGACAGCCCAGGGCAGTCGCTACAACAGAGAAAAGGATGCCGAGCCTCACTAGAAGGAGCTTCGTTCCTGATAAATGTTGAGTATTCTTTCAGACAGAGGAAACATGCTGCTGAATCCTAAGGGTTGTTAGGATAGAGCCGACGTTCATATTGAACAGTTTTCTTGTATCGTTATGTTGTTTTGTTTCAGTGTTACTTGTGTTGTACACAATACCTGCTGGGCCAGCGGACGTGGTCCCAGGCGATGTGTCTGATGTCTCTGAAGACAATGAGTCACACGGTCTGCTGAGAGCTGTGAGCCATGGTGAAGATGAGTGCTGATATTTTTTTCTTCTTTTGTCTTATTCTGAAGGCTTCAGCTTTATTGTCAGAAGTGTGAGGGGTCTCTTCAGGTGTGACAACAAAAGGTCTACTGTAGCACTACCATGACCTCCAAAGTACTGCAATGGAATGCTCGAGGATTAATTGGAAAATGGGCTGAGGCAAAGCAAATGTTCACAGATGATTCATTTCAGGTCATCTGTCTTCAAGAAACACATTTCATCGAAAACAGTAAATACTCGTTTAATTTACCACGTTTTTCATTATATAATGAATATGCCACACAGGGTGACAGAAGAGGTGGAGTGTCCATATATGTATCAAATAACTTACCACACATGAGAGTACCAATACAAAGTAATTTCCAGGCAGTGGCCTGTTCGGTTAAACTACTGAACAAGAGGATTACATTTTGCTCCCTATACCTCCCTCCCAATGATAATATTATTTTTCAGGATTTATGCATCTGATTGACCAATTACCAGAACCATACATTATATGTACAGATGTCAATAGCAAGCACTATATGTGGGGTGCTGGACAATGTGACCATAAGGGTATCACATGGATGGATGTCATCAATCGCTTTGATCTACACATACTAAATGACGGGCAGCCCACCAGACTGGATGAATCCACTGGCGAGGTGTCACATATTGACCTAACCTTGGTGTCAAGCGACATAGCCTACCTGCTGGAATGGAACACAGACAAAGACCTACATTCCAGTGACCACTTCCCTATACACTTACAATTCTACACCCCATCAACAATACCCACCTTACCTGCCATATTCTCTGGATGGTATACCCGGAAAGCGGACTGGACTAAAGTTCGAATGAACTGCGATTTCAAATTTAATGTTGATCTTGGGGCAGAGAACTGTGAAATAATAACTCAGACAATCATAGAAAAAGCTCGGGAGTATATTCCTACACGGAATATGCATTCAAAATATCAGTGCCCATGGTGGACCAATGAGTGTAGGGAGGCTATACGAGAGAGGAGAAGGGCGCAAAACAGGATGAGGAGAGATATCCTCACTCGCTGTTTCTCCGAGTAGAGTACAGGAAGGTGAAGGCTAAGACACGTTTTACACTTCGAAACGCACAATTAAAGTCCCGGCATGAGTTGCTATCGATATTCAATCATAGAACGCCAATGGGCAAACTGTGGGATATATTACGCAAGTTCTCCCACAAAACTAGAATTACGAGACCATTCCCTGTCCTTAAACACAATGACGACATCATTGATGAGCCACTCGAGGTGGCTAATCATTTCGGGAGGTTCTTTGCGGACATCAGCTCGCAATCTCACTATCACCAAGCATTCCTTGAACGCGAGCGCGAGCTCGCAGCAAACCTACCCGATTTTGGGAATGAGAACCGGGAGTATTATAACAAAGAATTTACACTCAGAGAACTAACTGCTTCGATTACACGATCGGGTTCCACGTCCATAGGGTTGTGAAAAATCATATGATTCATTATGATTTTTTCCGGCACATGGACGATGCTCAACTGCAAGAATTACTGGCTTTTTACAATCATATATGGAGTACCGACACTGGCGACATTCCCTTCAAGTGGCGACATTCGTATATTGTACCTATCCTTAAACCTGGAAAGGATTGCAATCATGTTCAATCATACCGGCCCATCCAACTCACATCATGCATGTGTAAGTTACTCGAGAGGATGATTGGGAAAAGGCTGACTTGGTGCTTAGAGAAATATGAACTGTTGTCAAAAAACCAATGTGCCTTTCGATCTGGCAGGTCCACAGCTGATCATCTAGTGAGAATCGACTCACATATCCGGGAAGGATTCTTGCACCACAGTAATACCCTAGGGGTGTTTCTGGACATCAAATCAGCCTATAATATGGTATCTCCAACAATACTCATGAATCGAATGCATCATATTGGCTTTCGGGGCCATATGATGCATTTTATTAGGGGCTACCTACATAACAGGACTTTTCAAGTGCGATGTGGTGTACTGTCCAACGTATTTAGGCAGGATTATGGTGTTGTCCAGGGCGGGGTTATCTCACCGCATCTCTTCAACATTGCAATCGACTCGCTGCTCGATAACATTCCTCGAAGTGTGTCTGTGGCCATTTACGCTGATGATTGTACCATATGGGCGCAGGGACGGCGGATTCCACTTCTCTTCCGAAAAATCCAGAACGCGTTAAACACTGTACTGTCCAACGTATTTAGGCAGGATTATGGAGTTGTCCAGGGCGGGGTTATCTCACCGCATCTCTTCAACATTGCAATCGACTCGCTGATCGATAACATTCCTCGAAGTGTGTCTGTGGCCATTTACGCTGATGATTGTACCATATGGGCGCAGGGACGGCGGATTCCACTTCTCTTCCGAAAAATCCAGAACGCGTTAAACACTGTAGGTCAATGGAAAATGGTTTCATTTTTTCTTCAACGAAATCCAAAGCCATCCTATTCCGGCGAGGTCTGAAACATGTTGATCTAGGACTGCTCCCTACCCTCAAACTTGACGACGAACCGATTGCTCTAGTTGATCAAGTGAAGTACCTAGGTGTTATACTAGACTCCAAGTTAGACTTACATTCGCACGTGGAATACGTTAAAGGAAGAGCACAGAAAAGGCTTTCTATACTGAAAAGTGTCGCTGGTAAGAATTATGGAGCGGATAGAACAATTTTGTTGAGAATGTATAAAGCACTTATACGGCCCATCCTTGAATACGCATCATTTATTTTTGACGGACCGGGGAATCGTCGGATTGAGTCCCTGGAGACCATCCAAAACGCGGGTCTGAGAATAGCTACTGGCGCCTTGCGGACCTCCCCCGTAAGAGCGATGCAGGTTGAGACGAACGTGTTACCACTTGGCGTCAGACGGCGGGAACTCTTAGTAAGATACTACTTGAAGGTACTGGGAGACGACCGACACCCGTGTTACAGTATTATGGACCTTACCTCGAACGAGGAGGCATACAGGGATCTGTCCGCACGATATTTACGAAGGATCTCCGGTTTTCCCGTGTCCTATCGGCTGAGGGACATCTTCCACGAATTTGAATACGTTCCTCCAGTGGAGGTTACCAAAACAGAAGGGACAATATCACCATGACTGTTGCACAATGTTCCAACCCTTATGCTTCTGACACAGGAAAAACGACATACGAACGAGACTGAGATCCGGTCTTTATTCCATGATTTACGTGACGCATATCCCGAGTACAGGCTTGTCTATACCGACGGTTCTAAGCAGAACACGTCTGTCGGCTGTGCCTTTACCGTCAACAGTGCTTTTTTCTCGTATAAACTGCAGGATGGTTTATCGATCTACACCGCTGAACTGGTGGCAATTCGGGAGGCGCTGAAGTTCGTTCACAGGAATCGTGTGCCAAAAGCTCTAATCTGTACTGATTCACAATCGGCTATCAAGGCTCTGGAGGCTCAGAGCCGGGATCACCCGGTACTCATAGAGATTCTGGAACTGCATCACACAAACACTCAAGGCGGCAGGCTATGCAGTATGGTGTGAATCCCAGGTCATAGCGGTATCGTAGGGAATGAAAGGGCATATTTTTGGGCAAAGAAGGCGCACGAGAAACCGGATGTGACGATTGTTAAGTTGGGCCATAGAGAATTTGTGCCACAGGTTAAGAAATTTGCTCATGACCTCTTTGCCAGTTTCTGGCAGGATTACCGTCCTACTCAGCTAAAACTGATTAAACCTAATACAGGGAATTGGATGACCAGTGTGCGCGAGTCACAAAGAGGAGGTGGTTTTGTGCAGAATGAGAATCGACATACTGTGCTGACACATTCGCATATCATTGATCAGCTCCCTCCACCGATGTGTGAACTGTGATGTATGCAGATGTCGACAAGACGTCAGACATTTATTACTGGAATGTCGCAAGTACACTGTAGACAGACGGAGGCTGAGTTTGATATGCCGAGATGTAGGGTCTCAAATGAATCTGGAGACCTTGCTTGGAAACAAGGATATTGTCATCATCGATGCTTTATTTCATTACCTCAGACAATGTGAGCTGCTCGATAAACTCTGAACTTGTACAAAAACATCTCCGCATTCCATATCTCGTCGTGTTCTATGATTCATTGCTATCACTCTCCTTGCATCACTTTCTTGTCTACCCCCGAGTGTTGCACCTCTCCCTTACTTGCGCCACTGGAAGGTTTACCGGATTGCTAACATTCCTTGGTTCAGTCTTTTGACCGCCCAATGATTGCCTCTTGATGTATGTCAAATGCTTGACTGCATTAATTTGCCTCTTCCGGCCACACTCGTCTTCCGACCGTTACACCTTCCTCTTACTTCGTCACTGGCACCTCTTTCGATTTGAAAACATCACTGTGGTCTTCAGTCTACCGATCGTCATTGCTGACTGCCACTTGGTTTTCCTTGGCCACTTGTATCTGGTAAATATTGTGTGCGGTGCAAATGTACGAACAATAGCTGACCTGATTCTGTATATCATTATCGGACGACACTGTATGTTTTTGTGTATGTTTTCATTTATTATGTGCAGTGAAACAACGGTGTCATCAACACATGTGTCCCCTTTTATGTTTCCTGTTTGAGTTATCTTGTGTCCTATATCAGAAATAATGTAGACTGAAGAGTATTCTATAACTCACGTTTTTGTATTCTTCTAGACAACTAATTGAAAGCAGCCAGGCTACATCTCCTTTTAACATGAAACAGTGATATCAAACCGCAACATTAACCCTAGGATACTAACACTAATTAAATTAACATAACTAATACCGACCCAACGCACATTCCTCCCCAGCACAATTCCCTTTCCAGGCAATTCCATATTCCTGCTGAGACCTCGCTTAGTACCGCTCAGAACAGAGCATTCCATATCGACCGAACGTGGAAAGAAGTTATCAAGAACAAGACAAGAAGATGTTGGACGCTTGAGCCTTGCAGCTACGCGCCCTAATCCACCAACAACAACAACAAACCATTTCGCTAA
>JAXIVJ010019636.1:15000-18372 GCA_036785665.1 Chirona hameri | reverse complement strand
GGAGAGACACCCGCCTGCCGCGCTGTATATGGGGAGACACCCGCCTGCCGCGCTGTATATGGAGGAGAGACACCCGCCTGCCGCGCTGTATATGGGGGAGAGACACCCGCCTGCCGCGCTGTATATAGTGGAGACACACCCGCCTGCCGCGCTGTATATGGGGGGGGAGAGACACCCGCCTGCCGCGCTGTATATGGGGAGAGACACCCGCCTGCCGCGCTGTATATAGTGGAGACACACCCGCCTGCCGCGCTGTATATGGTGGAGAGACACCCGCCTGCCGCGCTGTATATGGAGGAGAGACACCCGCCTGCCGCGCTGTATATAGTGGAGACACACCCGCCTGCCGCGCTGTATATGGGGGGGGAGAGACACCCGCCTGCCGCGCTGTATATGGGGGAGAGACACCCGCCTGCCGCGCTGTATATAGTGGAGACACACCCGCCTGCCGCGCTGTATATGGGGGGGGGGGAGGAGAGACACCCGCCTGCCGCGCTGTATATGGGGGGGGGAGAGACACCCGCCTGCCGCGCTGTATATGGGGAGAGACACCCGCCTGCCGCGCTGTATATGGGGGGAGAGACACCCGCCTGCCGCGCTGTATATGGGGGGGGGGGGGGGAGAGACACCCGCCTGCCGCGCTGTATATGGGGGAGAGACACCCGCCTGCCGCGCTGTATATGGGGGGGGGGGGGAGAGACACCCGCCTGCCGCGCTGTATATGGGGGGGGAGAGACACCCGCCTGCCGCGCTGTATATGGGGGAGAGACACCCGCCTGCCGCGCTGTATATAGTGGAGACACACCCGCCTGCCGCGCTGTATATGGGGGGGGGGGGGCAGTGTTGGATTTTTAATTTTATGACCTGGTCCCGGAGAGTAAAAATCCATAGGTGGAGAGTAAAACGTAGTCAGGCAAGTTAAGTTTTTCATTTTTGTTTTAATTATTTTACTTGAAAATAATAAAAAAAAAACAGATTTGTAATAGATATGAAATCCTTGTGAGGAAAATTTAACTATATTTTAACTACAATGTCAGTAAGATCAGGCGAACAGAGAGCAAATTTCTTGAACAAATATGAAGAGAGCAAAATTCTTTGAACCCAAAAAGTCCAGGAAAATGACCCAAATTCCAAGGCTGGGGGGGGGGGAGAGACCCGCCTGCCGCGCTGTATATGGTGGAGAGACACCCGCCTGCCGCGCTGTATATGGGGGAGAGACACCCGACTGCCGCGCTGTATATGGGGGAGAGACACCCGCCTGCCGCGCTGTATATGGGGGAGAGACCCGCCTGCCGCGCTGTATATGGTGGAGAGACACCCGCCTGCCGCGCTGTATATGGGGGTGCCGCGCTGTATATGGGGGAGAGACACCCGCCTGCCGCGCTGTATATGGGGGAGAGACACCCGCCTGCCGCGCTGTATATGGGGGGGAGGAGAGACACCCGCCTGCCGCGCTGTATATGGGGGAGAGACACCCGCCTGCCGCGCTGTATATGGGGGAGAGACACCCGCCTGCCGCGCTGTATATGGGGGAGAGACACCCGCCTGCCGCGCTGTATATGGGGGAGACACCCGCCTGCCGCGCTGTATATGGAGGAGAGACACCCGCCTGCCGCGCTGTATATGGGGGAGAGACACTCGCCTGCCGCGCTGTATATGGGGGAGAGACCCGACTGCCGCGCTGTATATGGGGGAGAGACCCGCCTGCCGCGCTGTATATGGGGGAGAGACACCCGCCTGCCGCGCTGTATATGGGGGACAGACACCCGCCTGCCGCGCTGTATATGGGGGAGAGACACCCGCCTGCCGCGCTGTATATGGGGGACAGACACCCGCCTGCCGCGCTGTATATGGGGGAGACACCCGCCTGCCGCGCTGTATATGGGGGAGAGACACCCGCCTGCCGCGCTGTATATGGGGAGAGACACCCGCCTGCCGCGCTGTATATGGGGGACAGACACCCGCCTGCCGCGCTGTATATGGGGGAGAGACACCCGCCTGCCGCGCTGTATATGGGGGAGACACCCGCCTGCCGCGCTGTATATGGGGGAGACACCCGCCTGCCGCGCTGTATATGGGGGAGAGACACCCGCCTGCCGCGCTGTATATGGGGGAGACACCCGCCTGCCGCGCTGTATATGGGGGAGAGACACCCGCCTGCCGCGCTGTATATGGGGGAGACACCCGCCTGCCGCGCTGTATATGGGGGAGAGACACCCGCCTGCCGCGCTGTATATGGGGGAGAGACACCCGCCTGCCGCGCTGTATATGGGGGAGAGACACCCGCCTGCCGCGCTGTATATGGGGGGGGGGGGGGAGAGACACCCGCCTGCCGCGCTGTATATGGGGGGGGGGGGAGAGACACCCGCCTGCCGCGCTGTATATGGGGGAGAGACACCCGCCTGCCGCGCTGTATATGGGGGAGAGACACCCGCCTGCCGCGCTGTATATGGGGGAGACACCCGCCTGCCGCGCTGTATATGGGGGAGACACCCGCCTGCCGCGCTGTATATGGGGAGAGACACCCGCCTGCCGCGCTGTATATGGGGGAGAGACACCCGCCTGCCGCGCTGTATATGGGGGAGAGACACCCGCCTGCCGCGCTGTATATGGGGGAGAGACACCCGCCTGCCGCGCTGTATATGGGGGAGACACCCGCCTGCCGCGCTGTATATGGGGGAGAGACACCCGCCTGCCGCGCTGTATATGGGGGAGAGACACCCGCCTGCCGCGCTGTATATGGGGGAGAGACACCCGCCTGCCGCGCTGTATATGGGGGAGAGACACCCGCCTGCCGCGCTGTATATGGGGGGAGAGACACCGACCCCGCCTGCCGCGCTGTATATGGGGGAGAGACACCCGCCTGCCGCGCTTTATATGGGGGAGAGACACCCGCCTGCCGCGCTGTATATGGGGGAGAGACACCCGCCTGCCGCGCTGTATATGGGGGGGGGGGGGACAGACACCCGCCTGCCGCGCTGTATATGGGGGAGAGACACCCGCCTGCCGCGCTGTATATGGGGGAGACACCCGCCTGCCGCGCTGTATATGGGGGAGACACCCGCCTGCCGCGCTGTATATGGGGAGAACACCCGCCTGCCGCGCTGTATATGGGGAGAGACACCCGCCTGCCGCGCTGTATATGGGGGAGAGACACCCGCCTGCCGCGCTGTATATGGGGGAGAGACACCCGCCTGCCGCGCTGTATATGGGGGGGGAAGAGACACACGCCTGCCGCGCTGTATATGGTGGAGACACCCGCCTGCCGCGCTGTATATGGGGGAGAGACCCGCCTGCCGCGCTGTATATGGGGGAGAGACCCGCCTGCCGCGCTGTATATGGGGGAGAGACACCCGCCTGCCGCGCTGTATA
>JAXIVJ010019636.1:0-7500 GCA_036785665.1 Chirona hameri | reverse complement strand
TGTTTTATTGTTTGATAAAGGCCTGTAGCCGAAATATTACAACATAATAATAACATTTGGATAACATTGGATTTTCACATTTTCAAGGAAAAGGTCATGTTTTTTAGTTTATTAATTATATCAAATATGTTCCTCGCACAAGCACTAAACTCTATAAAGTGGATGACACTACTGTTAAATGACACCTGATTCTACCATAGGTATCCCGAAAACATTGAACAGAATAGAATAGGCAAGGAGAACGTACCAACATTAGCGAAAAATGGTTTAGTTTTAACTTACCTCCAAGCAGGGCAGCGAGAAGCAGCGCCTTCGACGCCATGCTTCTTTCTCTGTTATGACAGACACTACTCTCTAGCCGCAAATGTCTACCAAGGAAACTGTAACAATTTAAATTAAGATGTCTTCAACCCACCAAAGCCACAATGACAACCGCCACGACCGGCGCCCGTTGTCCAACTAAAAACGGAAACGGCCTTGAAACGAAAATGCTTCGTGTCAGCCGCGTATTTGTTTTGGTAGACAAAGAAGTACCCTATCTAGCGATAACTGCAGTCACTGGCAACAATCTGGCAGCCTCACGACATTTCCGCTGCGTATATACATCGGACAACCGATTTACGCCAGGCGCTCCCTGCGCTGCGGGATTAAAACGTCATTATCTCCCAAAGTGCTACATAAATTTCAGCGAAATTGTATAGCAAGACGTGCAATTGATGCAGCATAAGGTACTGTAAGCTTAATGTCGATATCGGTTATGGTTTTTGAGTTATAGAGATAATCCATCCGGGGGCAGATTTTCCCACCTTTCCTCGTAGTTACTGTAAAGATTAGGTCAGGTTCAATTTTGTTATAACAATTGCTTCCTACCACACCCCAAAACGAACGTCAGTTGTCTACGAGACCCCACAACCCCTCTATCCCACCGGTAGTGCAGCAGCGCAGCGAGCGCCTGGCGTAAATCAGTTGTCCGATGTATTTACGCATTTCCGCTACATAGCCGGGTACTGATGTACGCAGTAGGGTAGCGTATATACATCGGACAACTGATTTACGCCGTAGGGTATTTAGTGGGGTATTTAACCCTGCAAAATACCCCATGGCCGTGGTGGAAACGGCCATATCTCAACCAGGCATTTCTACCAGGGTAATAGAACAACTGGTATAACAATAGAGTTAATAAAACCACAGCCTCATACTATGTAATATATTAATACAAAAATGAGACAAAAGAGACGACAGTTTCAGGCATGGCCCATCTTCAGGTCACCTGAAGATGGGCCATGCCTGAAACTGTCGTCTCTTTTGTCTCATTTTTGTATTAATATATTACATAGTATGAGGCTGTGGTTTTTATTAACTCTATTATACATTATGAGCCTCAAAAAAGCGCTATCCCACATTATTCAAAACTGGTATAACAGTAAGGAATTTAACGCCCAAATTAATGGGACAAGATATAATTTTTCTGGTAATTGTTTTGTCTATTATAAATTGACAGTATTGTTTGTTATCAATAACTTGTATTTCCATAGATTATATCTTCATTTAGTTAATTTAATTCCACCAAATACACGACGTAGTAGTCGAAGTAGTGTATATTTCAGTACCTGTAGTGCAACTGTAGTGTATTTGGAAGCGGTCACGAAAACTCAACTGTAACGCGCGAAATACATTCGTTGTGCTTTTGTTTTGAGATATAAAAATACATGATGAGCCATCTATGATCCTGCGGTAGGCACGTTGGTAGGTGGTCACCTACCTAAATCCTAAATAAAGTAGTTTGTGGGGATGTTGTGACTATTTCTTGTGCAACACATAATAACGAGATCATAGCTTTGATATTGTTAAATACTGCTGAATGTTTTGATTGAATGGCTTTCTTAGGCCAGGCCCAATGCTAGCAATGTTTCTGGTGCAGGCTCAGGCTCTGACCGTGCCATCCTATCGAAGTTCCAGGTCATTGATAGACTGAAGTGGCTAAGTTTTACATTTAAATTTCCTTATGTCTGGGGGTGGGCCACTTCGGTTTTAATTGCACCTGGCTGTTGCTTAACCCTATTTGTAACGGGGGGCGGATTCTGCCCCCCCCCCCCCTCATGTTTTCACAGATATCTCCAGAACGGCTGGGAGCAGGCCCATGAAATTTTGGGACTTTTCATAGAAATGAATACCGCATTTGGAGTTAATATTTTGAGTTCTTAACCTGAACAGAGGCGGTTCCAAGGCACAGTTTTGGGTGGGTTTGGAGGCAACATTTGGTGATAATACGGAAATGCGATCTTCACAGTTTCTTCCTAACTTCCACAAGTATGAAGGAGTTACATCGGTTTACAGTGATTGCAACAAGTGCAAATTAGTTGATCTTATTGAAATATCATAAAAATTGCATGGCAGAGGCGGTTTCAGGGGCTTGAAAAGGGGGTTTCCAGGAAGTATTCAATGCTTGGCGGGAAGCCAATAGAGCAATGTAAGGGACATTTATAGCTATCAAGATGTAAAAGATAGCTTCTGCTTCCATTATTTGCATAATTTATTACTCATAGAGTTTCAGGGGCGTGTTCAGGCACATGTTCAGGCACATGAAAATTCATGGGATCAGGGGCAAGATTCTGGATTGGATAGAAACGTGGCTTTCAGGACGCCAGCAAAGGGTTATATTGAATGGGTGCCAATCACAATGGAAGGAGGTTCTCAGTGGGGTTCCACAGGGCTCAGTCCTGGGCCCATTGCTTTTTATAATATTTGTGAATGCAATTGAGAACAGTATAGACAGCAAAGTCTTGAAATTTGCAGACGATCTAAAAGTTGTCAGGATTATTAGAGGAAAACATGATCAGGATGTTTTTCAATCAGATCTGGACAAGCTAGTTGAGTGGTCTGAAGCATGGCAGATGAAATTCAATTTGAGTAAATGTAAGATTATGCACGCTGGACGGGTTAGCAGTAAACATAGGTATGAAATGGGTGGGCAGAAAATGGAGCAGATTGAAAAGGAAAGAGATTTAGGTGTCGTGGTAAACAATAGACTATCAGCGTCAGACCAGGTTGTAGAAGCTAGGAAAAAGGCACTTAGAATGCTAGGGGCCATTAACAGAAATGTTTCCTACAAGAGTGAAAAGGTAATAACAAAACTGTATTGTGCATACGTTAGACCACATTTGGAGTATTGTGTACAAGCCTGGTCTCCAACATATGAGAAAGATTGCTGGTTGTTAGAAAGAGTTCAAAAAAGGGCAACAAAAATGATTAATTGTCTTGGTAGTTTACCTTATGAAGATAGATTAAGGAAATTGGGTATGTTTTCACTTAGATATAGAAGGCTAAGAGGAGATCTAATTGAAGTCTTCAAATTTGTAAATAGTCAGCATTCTGGATATTTAAAGGGTATGTTTGAGTTCAATAGGGAAAATCGAGGTAGAGGTCATCAGCATAAACTCATTATGAAACAAAGTAGGACTAGGCTACGACAGTCATTTTTCAGTAGAAGGGTTGTAGGACATTGGAATATGCTACCAGGGGATGTCGCTGATGCAGTGACACTTGCTTCCTTCAAAATTAGATTAGATAAATACTTTACAGAGAAGGGATTAGTTCATAAATACTCGTGGGATTAGCCTTCTTTTATGCAGGTAGAGTAAGGTGATTTGAAGGGGCGAGACTGGTGGAGGGGGGGGGGTGCAACCTCGGATGGGCCCAAGAGGCTCTTTGTTGCACTTTTCTTTTATGTCTTTATGAAAAGGGGGGTGACTGACATGGTGATGACGATATGCCAGCGATAACGGCGCAATAGACGTTTAGCTTATAATGATATATGCACATATGAGGCCAGAAAAGGGAATAAAGCCATTTTTTGCAGAGGCGCGCTCAGGAATGGAAAAAGGAGGTCATATTATTGCAAGGAAACTAAGAGGCATGGGCGTACAATGACATAACATACTGCAGTTCTCGGATGAAACACGCACCACAGGCTACTCTACGAACGATTATAAGATAATAGGCGAGTCCAGGTAGGGTAAAAAGCGGGGTAGGCAATGTTAATGAAGTCGTAAGTGAAACAGTCACTGTTGACTAGTTAGTATCATAATAGAGGATAATATACTTATCAAAAGGTCTTGCGCCGCCCCAGTTTGGATCCTGGATACGCCTATGATGAAGTACAACATGCAAAAAGGAACTATCTACGATCAGTAATATATTTATAGTGCTGGGTAGCAACTTGTCTGCGGTTAATATTTTTTCCCAATTTGACCTCCCTTTTTCACTAACCTGGTACCGCCTATGGCAAAAAATATGATTTATAACTGTTTTGTCTAATTTCACAATCACATACCATTTCATTTATCAAAAAAACAACATAAAAAATGGTTTTATTACGCATTTACTTCACCCCCATATTGAGTGACCTGCACACGCCTATGATTTTTGAATTTGCAAACGTCACCGTTATATATCAATGTCCAATTCAATATCTATCGATCACTTTTGGTTGTGCTAAAATCGGTCGATAAACATGAAAGCTATGTTGGATCAAAAATACCACTAAAATTTGTCGTTTTTGCCCCCCTGCTGCCCCCCTATCCAAAATTTAGATTTGGTTATTATTTAGAAATGTAGATCGTGTTGAGGGGAACCAAACACCGTTTCATTTTTTTTAATCAGACTGGTAGATCTCGAGATCTCCGGGGGGGGGGGGCGGAATCCGCCCCCTCCCCCTGTTACAAATAGGGGTAGCCAGGAGCCTGTTACAAATAGGGTTAATGCAGCCTTTTTGGTGAAATTATAATCAATTTGAAATAATGATAGTGGATGGTTAACCCGTTAACCCGTTGACACATACATTTTTTTTGGTAGACAGCTTGACCCGTTAACCTGTTGTTACTGGTCCGTCGACCCACAAATTTTACCCTGTTAACCCATCATAGCTCAATTCAGAAGCGTTTTGTCCCAACCTCTTAGAAATAAGGCACCTTGAGTTCCCGTTTCGATGTTTGTAACATATTGAAGACAGTCTTACAGCTTTGCTCCGGGATTCCGTGTGATACTTAGAGCTCATCTCCCATCAGTGAATGTTATTGTTTATTAATTCATACGTCATTTATTAATATTATGCTTTGGAGATTAAATAGATCAATAATATGTTAGTACATCTTGAACATAAAGTTACATTCATTATCGAATATTTCAATTAAAATTAAAGGTACCAACATATATTACAATATTGTGGGAACACTGCGAAAAAAATGGTTTCACCTAATAATGGCTAATGAGATATAGGCTTTGACCCAGTGTGATCACGCACATTTATAAGGTCACTGAAGGATATGGAAGGTCAATAATTATCATGAAATGTGCCAAAATCAGAGGGTTCGGCCGCCAAAAGCGATACAACTACTTTGCTGTGGCGGCGCACACGGCACACTATATATAATTGGAGCTACATGACCTATTTACCTAGCTTGGCTTCTGTGACATCACAGGTCACCAATTAGAGGTCAATCAGGGAGGTGTGAGATGAGAAAAGGCCGGCATAACGAATGATGTATGTATGAATCATGACTATCTATGCATTGGGTCCAACGCAAAAATATTTGGTGCCTCTGGGATTCGAACCCACGATCGGCAATGGACGTTACGACATTGGTTAACCCCCAAGCCCATTTGACCACTTTTCGCTTGGAAAATCGAAAAATGGTAAATAAAAAACGTTGTAGCCAAGGCTTGTAGCTATCTTTTCCAGAAGTCCGATTTAAAATATGTTCCATAGGTTACGAGCCAGCCTCGTCTGAAAATCATCGATTTAACATGGGAACCCTATGGTGTAGTAGATTTTTAACGCTCAAACGCCCGAGTGCTGCAAACTGTTACTGGTGGGGGCTGATTTCTACTACCGCTGCGCACATTACACCTACGGTTCTCCGTTCCTGAGATCTTCAAATCGCCTGACGCGTAAACCAGAACTGTTGATACTTTATATATATATATATATATATATATATATATATATATATATATATATATATATATACATATACATATACATATACATATACATATACATATACATATACATATACATATACATATACATATACATATACATATACATATACATATACATATACATATACATATACATATACATATACATATACATATACATATACATATACATATACATATACATATACATATACATATACATATACATATACATATACATATACATATACATATACATATACATATACATATACATATACATATACATATACATATACATATACATATACATATACATATACATATACATATACATATACATATACATATACATATACATATACATATACATATACATATACATATACATATACATATACATATACATATACATATACATATACATATACATATACATATACATATACATATACATATACATATACATATACATATACATATACATATACATATACATATACATATACATATACATATACATATACATATACATATACATATACATATACATATACATATACATATACATACATACACATACACATACACATACACATACACATACACATACACATACACATACACATACACATACACATACACATACACATACACATACACATACACATACACATACACATACACATACACATACACATACACATACACATACACATACACATACACATACACATACACATACACATACACATACACATACACATACACATACGCATACGCATACGCATACGCATACGCATACGCATACGCATACGCATACGCATACGCATACGCATACGCATACGCATACGCATACGCATACGCATACGCATACGCGCACGCGCACGCGCACGCGCACGCGCACGCGCACGCGCACGCGCACGCGCACGCGCACGCGCACGCGCACGCGCACTCTCTCGCACTCTCTCGCACTCTCTCGCACTCTCTCGCACTCTCTCGCACTCTCTCGCACTCTCTCGCACTCTCTCGCACTCTCTCGCACTCTCTCGCACTCTCTCGCACTCTCTCGCACTCTCTCGCACTCTCTCGCACTCTCTCGCACTCTCTCGCACTCTCTCGCACTCTCTCGCACTCTCTCGCACTCTCTCGCACTCTCTCGCACTCTCTCGCACTCTCTCGCACTCTCTCGCACTCTCTCGCACTCTCTCGCACTCTCTCGCACTCTCTCGCACTCTCTCGCACTCTCTCGCACTCTCTCGCACTCTCTCGCACTCTCTCGCACTCTCTCGCACTCTCTCGCACTCTCTCGCACTCTCTCGCACTCTCTCGCACTCTCTCGCACTCTCTCGCACTCTCTCGCACTCTCTCGCACTCTCTCGCACTCTCTCGCACTCTCTCGCACTCTCTCGCACTCTCTCGCACTCTCTCGCACTCTCTCGCACTCTCTCGCACTCTCTCGCACTCTCTCGCACTCTCTCGCACTCTCTCGCACTCTCTCGCACTCTCTCGCACTCT
>JAXIVJ010019635.1:7500-18399 GCA_036785665.1 Chirona hameri | reverse complement strand
GCAAAAACTTTTTTAACATTATATGACATCTGGAGCCTAAAATATCGACCTGAGCTCAAATTTGAGGACACAAATGGCGATTCAATATTTAAATTGCTTTTAATTGCTCTTTTCGTGTGTTCCTAACTATCATAGTTCCCAAGATATTTGGAGGTTTCTCGAGCGAAGTCCTAAAACTGGAAAATCGGACATTTGATGACCTCTGGTGACCTCAATATTGACCTGACCTAAAAAAGACAGATATACCTTCTCGAGCTATCTAACAACGTTTTCTGCTTGTCGCTACGTTGCGTGTTATTCGAGATCTTAGGGGGGGGGAGGGCGGAATCCGCCCCCCCCCCCTCCCCCACCAGGGCGTGTAATTATCAGAGGCCCTCCAGGGCGCGTGTTAAGGTATGACTATCGTGTTGTAGAAACCCCTCGTATCACAATGTGGTGTATTTTTTTCAAGAAAATTTATAAGCAAACGGTATCCAAAGCTTTCTGTAAATAAAGATATAAGAAGCATGTTATTTCGTTATTTTGTAGATATTTTGTAACTTCATCGTACATGTGCACAATCGGCATGTACGTTCTGTGTTGTTTCCTCAATCCGAATTGAAGAGATTCAGGATATTATTTTGATTAACCCGCGCCCCGCTGGATGTTGCAGAATCTGCCCCCCCATCCCTGATTTTCTCAATAACTTGAAAACAATTATAGATATCGACGTCAACCTTTCAGTACCTTATGCTGTATCCATTCTTCGTCTTATCACAACATTTCAATGAAAATCATGAAGTGCTTTGGGAGATAATGACGTTTTAATCACGTCATGTCATGTCATTTGGTGGAAAAACAATAAATGTTTCAAAAATCGTAGACAATCTAGTTTTGAAGCAAATTGCAAATAAAAAAACGAAAGAAAGGAAATCACATTATATTGAAATAGCTATGGGGATTTCTAAATTTTGAGTTTTGACTCCCAAAAATACAAATATATTTTGTCGTTGTCGAAAGTGATTTGTCACAACATACAACATACTGTACTATTTTAATTGTGTGGGCCCCCTTTGGCTACGAGGGTCCCTCTGATCCCTCCCCCCTGGGAGAAATCCTGTCTACGCCTCTGGTCCCCTGTAGGCCAGACGGGGTCCTATGGAGGTCAGAGGTGCCCATGAAGTCCAGAAGCGGCCCTCTGGAAGCCAGATGGAATGTGAGAGGAGCCCTATGGAGGTCAAAGGCCCCTTTTCAAATGGAGGCCCCCTCTCAAATGGAGGCCCCCTAAATTTCGACTTGCCCCCCCCCCCCCGACAAAAATCCGAGGCGCCGCCCCTGGGTCTGTGCAGGACCTAGTGCCGTTCCAGTGACGGCACTGTAGCAGACCCAGTGACGTGGTTTGTGGCTGAATGTAGCAATGAGTGACATGGTTTGTGGCTGACTGTAGCAGACCCAATGACGTGGTTTGTGGCTGACTGTAGCAGACCCAGTGACGTGGTTTGTGGCTGACTGTAGCAGACCCAGTGGCGTGGTTTGTGGCTCACTGCAGCAGGCCCAGTGACGGGGTCTGTGGAGGACTGTAGCAGACCCAGTTGCATGGTTTGTGGCTGACTGTAGCAGACCCAGTGACACGGTTTGTGGCTGACTGTAGCAGACCCAGTGGCGTGGTTTGTGGCTGATTGTAGCGGACCCAGTGAAGGGGTCAGTCGTTGAGCGTGGCGGACTGGAAGTTGCGTCAGTGAAGAGGTTTGTCGGTAGTGGTGCAATCGAATGGTACTGATATTCAATCAATCCTGCCTCTCGGAGGTACAGGAGACCTGCCTCTCGGAGGTACAGGAGGCCTGCCTCTCGGAGGTACAGGAGACGCCTCTCGGAGGTACAGGAGACGCCTCTCGGAGGTGCAGGAGACCTGCCTCTCGGAGGTGCAGGAGACCTGCCTCTCGGAGGTACAGGAAACCTGCCTCTCGGAGGTGCAGGAGACCTGCCTCTCGGAGGTACAGGAAACCTGCCTCTCGGAGGTGCAGGAGACCTGCCTCTCGGAGGTACAGGAAACCTGCCTCTCGGAGGTGCAGGAGACCTGCCTCTCGGAGGTACAGGAGACCTGCCTCTCGGAGGTACAGGAGGCCTGCCTCTCGGAGGTACAGGAGGCCTGCCTCTCGGAGATGCAGGAGGCCTGCCTCTCGGAGGTACAGGAGACCTTCCTCTCGGAGGTGCAGGAGGCCTGCCTCTCGGAGGTACAGGATACTTGCCTCTCGGAGGTACAGGAGACCTGCCTCTCGGAAGTACAGGAGACCTGCCTCTCGGAGGTACAGGAGGCCTGCCTCTCGGAGGTACAAGAGACCTGCCTCTCGGAGGTACAGGAGATCTGCCTCTCGGAGGTACAGGAGACCTGCGTGAGCATAGCGGAAATGTTGTCCCTTGTAAGAAGAGATGGTCATGTCGGGATGTGGTACCGCACAGTCTTGTGCATCTTGTAGTGACCTCTTAGAATGATCGAATGCATCTTTGAAGCGGAAGATATTGATGGTGAAATTCGTATTCGTCATATATTTAAATCAATGTTACAACTTATTTTTGACAGAATTTATCCCTGTGCAACTGTCATTACATGATTTACTAACCACGAGGCAGTGTTCAAATAGTGAATTAACATAATGTCATCAGGCGGCTCCCATGGACAATGTACGAGGCGGTATAATGCAGCAGTGCGGGAATGGCACCACCGGCATCACCAACTTCCTCCGAATTCATATGCATCCATCAGGATACTGAATCATTAGGAGACAGCGTTATACACTTCCAATACTCGCGGATCAGTTCAGCTGAACATCAAGCGTGAAGAACTTCCCGGGTGACTGACATGTCACAATACCATCACATCTTGTCACAATATGTCAGCCAGAAATGCATGGGCATCCTGGCCGGAATAGCTCAGCTCCGTCACCAGCTTCCCCCGAGATCCTGCCTGTCATCGTATCCGCACTAGTCGTTTCTCATGTTCGGTACTGTCTCACTATCTTTGGAAATGGTTCGGCTAAAAATCTCGCAGCAGTTCAAAAGATCATCAACTTTGCCGCTCGCGTAATCTCAGGAAAAAGGAAGTTCGACCCCATCTCGGCTGTTAGGGAAGAGCTAGGCTGGCTAACGTCTGCGGACTTATTTTATCACCAGACCTTGACCGCACTTCATCGGATCCGTGTCACCGGTCAACCAGAGTATCTGGCTCCGCAGTTTTATACTAACCGAGAGCGTGCTGATCGTGTGCGCAGTACTAGGTAAGACCATCTGCTCAGTCTGCCTCGCATCACCGGCTCTGCTGCGGGCAAGCGTCAGTTCGTCTATCGCGCAGCTAAGCTTTACAATGAGCTGCCACCTGAATTTGCGACCGTGTCAGTGGCGTCATTCAAACATACGCTGAAGCAGCGCCTACTACCCACGCAGGAGTAGAGCGATGACTATTGACTATGTACCTGACAGGGAATATGTGCGCGTGAATGTTATTCTATCCACTGTTTGTATACAGATTTCGTTCTTGACTCGGGATTAGGAATAGTCCCCGGACCTCGGTCCATTAGAGGGGATAATCCCACGATGTACAATAAATAAATAATTAAATATATACCTTCGCGCCGGAGCGGTTCTGTTCTGCTCGAACGCTCCGGTAGCACTGATGATGACGCTCCCGGGAGCGGATGTACGGGTCGCCGGTCGTGCCGGTACCATTCCGTCCCGGTTATCGATGACACACATCTGTCTGTTATCGATGACACACATCTGTCTGTCATCGATGACACACATCAGTTATCTGATCGACGTCACCTGCATTATCACCCGGAAATGCACGCGAGGACCACGATGGCCATGAAGGCCGCTGCAACCGCGACGAGTTCTTTTTGTTTGTAGATGATGGTAGGCACTCATCGGTGAGGACGTCAGGCGCACAGGAACAAATAAATGTAGTAAACGGCCTACATACGTCCAATATACTGAGATCCTGGTATTATGAGTGAATTTGTCAATCCACGACAAAAACTGGAGGTCGCGTCAGTTCAAACATGTTTTTGCCTGTAGTGCCTGGGAAATAACTGTCCACTATTGTCGGTTGTGGATAGCTCGTGCAGCACGCGTACCTCCATGTCATCACGCCTACACACAATGGACTTGCCATCACCCCACGAAACACTCACTGCCCATTCGTGACGTCACGCGTAGCGCGAGAGATGCATCAATATACCGCCGAATCGCCCGGAAGTGGGATGTGCTTGCTTCGGCGAGCAGCCGTAACACGCTTGTTATACATTCACTAATAACTTAATAATAATAATAACTTAATCACTAATACGATACGTTCGATGTTTGTGTCCGGTGCGTGGCGTGTGATCTATTGGCCACCCAACATACATGACGGCAATGCAATGTAGTGAAGCGGGGGGGGGGGGGGGGCAGGGGTGGATGCAGCTCGCCGCAAAGTTGGATAATGCGGACACTTGTTGTTTGACACGAGACAGTACAATGTCTGACACGAGACTGGGCAATGTCTAACACGATGCTGGACAATGTCTGACACGAGACTGGACAGTGTCTGACACGATACTGGACAGTTTCTGACACGATACTGGACAGTGTCTAACACGAGACTGGACAGTGTCTGACACGAGACTGGACAATATCCGACACGAGACTGGACAGTGTCTGACACGAGACTGGACAGTGTCTAACACGAGACTGGACAGTATCTGACACGAGACTGGACAATGTCTGACACGAGACTGGACAATGTCTGACACAAGACTGGACAGTGTCTGACACGAGACTGGACAGTGTCTGACACGAGACTGTACAATATCTGACACGAAACTGGACAGTGTCTGACACGAGACTGGACAATGTCTGACACAAGACTGGACAATGTCTGACACGAGACTGGACAGTGTCTAACACGAGACTGGACAATGTCTAACACGAGACTGGACAATGTCTGACACGAGACTGGACAATGTCTAACACGAGACTGGACAGTGTCTAACACGAGATTGGACAATGTCTGACACGAGACTGGAGTGTGTCTGACACGATACTGGACAGTATCTGACACGAGACTGGGCAGTGTCTAACACGAGTCTGGACAATATCTGACACGAGACTGGACAATGTCTAACACGAGACTGGACAATGGCTGATACGAGACTGGAAAATGTCTAACACGAGACTGGACAATGTCTGACACGAGACTGGACAATATCTGACACGAGACTGGACAGTGTCTAACACGAGACTGGACAGTGTCTGACACGAGACTGGACAGTGTCTGACACGATACTGGACAGTATCTGACACGAGACTGGGCAGTGTTTAACACGAGTCTGGACAATATCTGACACGAGACTGGACAATGTCTAACACGAGACTGGACAATGGCTGACACGAGACTGGAAAATGTCTAACACGAGACTGGACAATGTCTGACACGAGACTGGACAGTGTCTAACACGAGTCTGGACAATATCTGACACGAGACTGGACAGTGTCTGACACGAGACTGGACAGTGTCTAACACGAGTCTGGACAATATCTGACACGAGACTGGACAATGTCTAACACGAGACTGGACAATGTCTGACACGAGACTGGACAATGTCTGACACGAGACTGGACAGTGTCTGACACGAGACTGGACAGTGTCTGACACGAGACTGGACAGTGTCTAACAGAGTTCGCCATGTGCTGGGCTGGCCCTATGGGCATGTGCTGGGCCTGGGATGGGCCAGGGCCATGCCTCAACTTTAAGGAAATCACTGGGCTCCGGGCGGTCCTGGGCCTGATCATTTTGAAGTAATGTGCGCGTCGCACAAGCTCAGGTCAGAGCTCAAAGTATTTTAACCAGCAGTTCACTTCACTTCCATAGCAACGCACAGGTGAGTGATATTGAGCTCACCATAATACATATTGATTGAATAGTGTATCAACACTCAAATCAATGATAGCAGTACTATCAGAGTTATATGCAATAGTATTTAGTACCAGCCCCCGCTAAATGTTTGACATTCCTAAGTGATGACGTCACTTAAGTCATGGTCCGTGGCCTTCAACACATGAGCCAACGCGGAAATCGGTGTTTTGGGGATGGCCCCATGAAGATCCTACTGGGAAAATGTTGGCTTGCCTTACCTTTATGGATTGTTAGAGATGTGCTGATTCCAAAACCGGGTCAGTTTGGTCATATAGTCCCAGTCATAAAGTCTTGGTCATACAGCCTTAGTACAGTCATACAGCTTCAGAATCAGTGACGTATGATCTCCCCAACCTTTTGTTATAGTAACCTTGGTTAGTACTACAGAGTACAGAATAACAACACCTACTAATACTTAGTCATCATGTACATGAACACCACTGGCGGCCGCAAACGGCTGATAAAGGGGGGGGGGGCAACATGACCAATGACCAATTTTTGACCTTTTTGGGGAGGGGGGCAAATCTAGTGAGAGGCGTATTTCCAAAAAGTTGTTGAGGGGGGGGGGGGGGGGGTAGCGGGCCGTCAGCCGTCAGCGAGATGTTGTTGATCGGGAGGGGGAGGGTCGAGTCGTCAGCAGAATCGCATTTCATCTAGTGTAAATTGGTTTGCTCGGGGGGAGGCCCTGTCCCCCGCCTTGGTTACGTTCCTGTACTGAACGATATTGTATATCAAACTTGCTTCCACTTCACATCACAGCTGTTGTAATCAAGCGAAATCAATCCATTCTTATCTCCAACAGACGACCGAGACGACCACATCTTTGACATCAGAGATGGTGGTGATTCAGAAAACCAGCGACTGCGTCAAATTATCATATTGAAATGGTACCGCATCGATTGCTTCCATCTTATTTTTTTCTCTCGAAACAACGGATTTTTGCACTAGAGGGATGCAGCGTAATTCAATCACACAGTGAATACCACAGGCCGCACTGATCAGGGGCATCGCCGATAATTTTTGAGTGGGGGGAGCTAAAAAGGACGAAAAAATGTCCCCATTTTGTATGCGTGTATGTAAAGGGACTGTCCCACCTTTGTGAAAGTTGTCAAATCACACTTAATTGTATGTGTACATGTCAGGCGAGATCAGCTGAACATGTTCGTGAACTTTTTTTCTGAAAAAAAAATGTTTATCTTGGAAAATATTCAACTTTTAGTTTTAAGCGAAATGTTGGGTTGGTGACGTCATATGATTTTTATTTAATAACAGGGAAATCCTTTGTGCTGCCAAATATATGGCACAATTTTTTGTCGACATCTGTTGCGCAGAAAAATGGAACCACCCGGTGTCTACATTGGCTTAGATGCGAACCACCCGGGGATCGAGAAATGAAAGACGAAAATATTCCAAGGCTGACCTTAAAACAAATCGACTATCATTACCAGTTGGGTAAAGAGACGACGCTCTCGGTTTAGAGTCCCTATTTAAATACACATGGGCCTTATTTATTACAGATGTCAAAATCAAACTCGAATATCTTTTTGATTAGATAATTGTGGTTGTTTTTAACTGCTACCATACCTAATGTCAATGCCTAGCCATAAAAATGGCTATCTCAACTCAAATCTAATGTTAAGGTGGGATAGTCCCTATAAGCCTTTGCAGCATGTTTAATGTTGATTTCATGTCATAGCTAGGTACTTGTTATTGATCGCCGCGAACCTGCGCGAAATTTTTACGGGTGTGCCTGATCAAACCCAGAAATATAGGCGGTGGGCCATGTAGAGGATAAGAAGCTAAAATGCTATTCACTTCACTCAATTCAACGTTACGACGAACCGAAGACGATGACGATGGCCACCGATGTGACGCCGCTAAGCGGCAGGAAAAGTAAAATTGAAGTCGTGGAAAAGAAATTTTCATATTGAAACCAGACCGTGATTAGAGCTAATCCTCAGGTAACCCCTTTTCCTGGTTTCACATCTCGGTATGATGAAAAGTATTGAAATTAATGTAGTTTGTCATATACATTAGCTTCGGATAGTAGAACACCATGGCCGGTGACAGTCCGCGCTCAATAGTACATATGATAATAATTACTGTATACATACTGTAACTGTAAAGGCG
Organism: Chirona hameri; assembly: GCA_036785665.1. NCBI lineage: Eukaryota > Metazoa > Arthropoda > Thecostraca > Balanomorpha > Balanidae > Chirona > Chirona hameri. The sequence continues at coordinate 10,340 of JAXIVJ010019635.1, read as the reverse complement.
GCCGCACACTGAGCCATTCGGAGCGCGGAGGCCGCGATATCGCTACGATTTTCCGCGCATCTGCAGCGACTTTCCGCGTCTGCGTCAGCCGAAAAGATGAAAAAAGGCAAGCTAAACGCGCCGAGTGTCCGCTGGCGGAATGGCGTAAAAAGCTGGTCCGTACAAGCTTTTTCCGCGACTGAACGACGCGGAACCGCGGACAACACACACGTATCAGGCTAACAGTGGCGGATCTACGCAAGATAGAGGTTACCAATTTTGCAGAGCATGTTTTTGCCGCTGTGAAATTTATTGTGTAAAAGTGTCGTGGTTCTAAACTTACACCTTCGTCGAAAAATGACCATAATTCAGTTACCTTGGGACAGACTGTATGGACGGGATGCGACATGCTGTAGGTTGGCGGGGCGGAATCTCGCGAGCAGACAGCGCTGAATCCGCCGGAACAAGGACGATATTCCGCGGAGTCGCCGCGATTTTCCGAGGCGAAATTTCGCAGTGATATCGGCCACCGAATGCGCTGTTTGCGGCCGCCTTTACTCTGACTACCTGGAGTGTGCCTACTGTTATGGAATGTCAACAATATTCTTCTTACGGTAAGAAGCTATTGGTTTGATTGTTGGATACGATACAATTGACAACTGGAGCCCTTTTAGTTGAATTTTCACTTATTTTCTTGTTTCTTATTTTTTTTGTTTCGATATCGGCAAAACGATCGCCACTATAAACAGAGGAAAAAAGATGTGTACAACAGCGCACCTAAGACAATACAATTACGGTAACATCATATAGATAGAGATAGATAGAGATAGAGAGACAAGTTTTGCACAGCATGTTCTTGCAACTGTGAACTTAATTATGTGCAAGTTTCGAAGCTCTAAATTGATATCTTCGTCGCAAAATGGCGTAAAAACGGCTATCAAGCGTTGTGAGTAGGGGACAGACGGTACTGTTCGGCTGCTGCTATCAGCGTGCACGAGCTGTGTTGTCGAATTGCTATTGGCCAGCGCTAACGATATGCTAGCAAATTTTGATCCATATTTCGATATTAGCAATGCTTCTAGTGGTGGTAAGCCTTCTGGAGTCTACCCGATAATTTTGTAATTGCATCACGTTCCTGTAGTCTTTGGAATATCTCAGCAACTAGGGTGAATCTGGAGAAATTAAGTCATGGTTCAATTCAGCAAATTATGTTCTATCTAGACAAGTGTCAATAACCCCAAATAAGCGATGTGAGTAGGCAGTAGGCAGACTTCCTTTAACCCTATTTGTAACAGGCTCCTGGCTACCCATATTTGTAACAGGGGGGGGGGGCGGATTACGCCCCCGGAGATCTCGAGATCTACCCGTCCGATTAGAAAAAATGAAACGGCGTTTGGTTCCCCACAACACGATCTACATTTCTAAGCAATACATAAATCTAAAATTTTGATAGGGGGAAACAGGGGGGGCAAAAACTACAAAATGTAGTGGTATTTGTGATCCAACACAGCTGTCAGGTTTATCAACTGATGTTAACACAACCAATGGGAATCAATAGAGATTGAATTGTAAATTGATATATGGTGGTGACTTTTGAAAATTCAAAAATAATAGGCATGTGCAGGTCACTCAATATGGCGGTGAAGTAAATGCGTAATAAAACCATTTTGTTATGTTTTTTTTTATAAATGAAATGGTATGTTATTGTGACATTAGAAAAAAACAGTTATAAGTAATATTTTTGCCATAGGCGGTACCAGGTTAGTGAAAAAGGGAGGTCAAATTGAAGAAGAAAAAAATTAACCGCAGGCAAGTTGCTACCCAGCACTATAATTAAGTTACTGATCGTATATAGTTCCATTTTGCATGTTGTGATTCATCATAGGCGTATCCAGGATCCAAACTGGGGAGGCGCAAGACCTTTTGATAAGTATATTATCCGCTATTATGATACTAACTAGTCAACAGCGACTATTTCACTTACAACCTCAATTCACATTGCTTACCCTCTTTTTACCCTACCTGGACTCACCTATTATCTTATAATCGTTCATATAGTACCCTGTGGTGCGTGTTCATCCGAAAACTGCAGTATGTTATGTCATTGTAGGCCCAATGCCTCTTAGTTATCCTTGCAATATGACCCCCTTTCTTCCATTCCTGAGCCCGCCTCTGCAAAAAAGAAGACCTTATTCCCTTTTCTGGCCTCATATGTGCATATATAATTATAAGCTAACCGTCTATTGCGCTGTAATCGCTGGCATATCGTCATCACCATGCCAGTCACCCCCCCCCCTTTCATGTGCCTGAACACGCCCCTGAAACTCTATATGTAATAATTTATACAAATAATGGAAGCAGAAGATATATTTTACATCGTGATGGCTATAAATGCCCCTTACATTGCTCTATTGGCTTCCCGACACATTGAATACTTCCTGGAACCCCCCCCCCCCCCTTCAAGCCCCTGAAACCGCCTCAGCCATACAACTTTTATGATATTTCATTAACATCAACTAATTTGCACTTATTGCAATCACCTTAAACCGATGTATCTCCTTCATACTTGAGGCAGTTAGGAAGAAACCGTGGAGATCGCATTTCCGTATTATCGCCAAATGTCGCCGCCAAACCCACCCAAAACCGTGCCCTGGAACCGCCTCTGTTCAGGTTAAGAACACAAATTTTTACTCCATATGTGAAAGTCTGTTTTGGGAAAAGTCCCAAAATTGTATGGGCCTGCTCCCAGCCTTCTGGAGATATCTGCGAAAACATGAGGGGGGGGGGGCCCCCCCCCCCACAACTGTTACAAATAGGGTTAACAAACAACCGGTCACAGTGCAAATGGTTTGAAAGCAGCA
>JAXIVJ010019635.1:0-2500 GCA_036785665.1 Chirona hameri | reverse complement strand
GCCACCTTCGCCATGCCGGGGGGGGGGGGGGTATTTAGACACCCTCTTCAACTCGAAAATTAAAAGGGCTAGAAAGACGTGGAAAAGCGCATTCGAAAGCCCTCGACAAGCACATTCGAAAGTACTTCAAATATTATTTCTCCTAAAGCCAATATTGAGGTCACCAGTGGTCATCAAAAGTCCAATTTTCCAGTTTTAGGACTCCGCTCCAGAAACCCCCAGGTATCACAGAAACTATGATAGTTAGGAACAAACGGAAAACAGCAATGGAAAGTTATTGAAACATGAAATCGACATGGTTTCCTTAGATTTTAGGTGAAGTTAATAATTTAGGCTCCAGAGCTCATCAAATGTCACAAAGGCTATTTTTTTACAAAACAGTTTTCACGAATAGCTTTTTCCCTAATAACGACAAGGCAATAATTTTGATTGATGCCATCATGTTTCTCTCGTCAAGGTGCTTCGACTCATTTAGTGTTGACCAGGTTAAGTCAACTTCAAAATTTGCCCTCAGATCAAGGTCAAGTGGTGACCCAAGTAGGTGATGTTGCATATGGGAAGACGCACCTCGACGATACAAACACATTGGTGTCGGTTTCACTTCTATATCGTCATTATGTCGAGAGTTATTGACATACAACTGTTGGTGACCTCGGATGACCTCGGTTGACCCTGTAGGGGTCACTGAACAAAAATGGCACCTAGGTCACCAATAATTGCCTATAATAACATGATGCAGAAGGAATTATACTGATATCTTTCGTATCCTTGGAATAGGAAGTGTTCCGTTTCCTCGGAGCTCGTCCTCTCACGTCCACACGCCAGGTCCGTCAGTGTAGCAAGAGCTGTGTATTCCCCGGCCACCGCCCACGACACGCCACACAACAGCTGACCTCTGCCACGTCTCTGCTGAACAGCTAACGCAACGCACCCACTCGGCTGACGCAGTGTCACGAGAGTGACCCGTGACCGGTCATGGTCACAACGACGTGCCGCTGCCGTCTGACGGCCAACAGGTGGCAGCACTATCAGCTCATAGGGGTCAACCCCGAACATCTCCCCCTTTCGCAAACAAAAAATAAGTTGTACAGCAACATAACATGAACTTCACATAGGAAACGCGCTTTGACATACAATAACACAAGCGAGATCAGTCAGTCGGGGAGTCAGTAGAGCCTTCCGCTGCGAGTCTTCTTTGGAGACATCATGGGCTTAGCGGGGGCGGGCAGCGACTCGCCTCTCTCGACCTGCTTCATCTTCTGCTTCATCTGTTGCTTCTGCTGCATCTATTGCTTCTGCTGCATCTATTGCTTCTGCTGCATCTATTGCTTCTGCTGCATCTGTTGCTTCTGCTTCATCTTTTGCTTCTGCTTCATCTTTTTCTTCTGCTTCATCTTTTGCTTCTGCTTCATCTTTTGCTTCTGCTTCATCTTTTGCTTCTGCTTTATTTTCTGCTTCAACTGCTCCTCTTCCACTGATTTCATCACTGCCAAGGGACGTTTCCCTTCATGTGACGGACTGGATGATGCCGCTGCTCTTCTTCCGCTCCAGCTCCTCTTGAACCGGCTTCATCAGGGGTAGCGGCACACCTCTTACTGTTATAGCTGCTGGCCTGCATCAAGCTTGGACTCTGGTGGCGATATCTGCCACAGTACTTGCATGTCAGGTGATAAGCCGACTGCTGGTATTCCTGCCGTTGCGGACGCCAAGGCGGGTGCTGCTGGCGCTGCTGGTAGCGCGGCTGGTACTGCTGACGTTGCTGGTTCTGCCGGTATCGCTGCTGGTGTTGCGGAACACTCTGCACTTCATGTGGATCTTGAGCAGCGGTCACGCCACTGTGGCCACTCGGCCGGCGTCGAGAAATCAAACACGTCTGGCGCCTTGGAAGCCATATTCACTCGGCAGCAGCTACACAGAAAATGCAAAATTACTTCTCGCTCACGCTTCTTTCTTCACTATGCTTAATGTTTAACAAACAAAAATCTTCACGCGTCCGCTTCCTTCCATTTAAACGTTACGCCCACTCACCGCCCACGACACGCCACACAACAGCTGACCTTGCCACGTCTCTGCTGAACAGCTAACGCAACGCACCCACTCGGCTGACGCAGTGTCACGTGAGTGACCCGTGACCGGTCATGGTCACAACGACGTGCCGCTGCCGTCTGACGGCCAACAGGTGGCAGCACAATCAGCTAATAGGGGAAACCCCGAACAGGAAGCATTTTAATATTTCCCCATTGACTTATAATGGGTAGGTCACGAAATTGACCCGACCTTAGGTCGCTGATATACAAAATCCAAGATGAACGAATTGTATATATATATATATATATATATATATATATATATATATATATATATATATATATATATATATATATATATATATATATATATATATATATATATATATATATATATATATATATATATATATATATATATATATATATATATATATATATATATATATATATATATATATATATATATATAT
>JAXIVJ010019634.1:0-18402 GCA_036785665.1 Chirona hameri | reverse complement strand
AGAGTGACGGCCTCTGGACTCGACATCGGACTACCGGCCGAGATCATGTCTCTGTTGCCGCCGCGCACTCGTGCGCGTAGCAGCACTCTGGACGTTGACGCAGTGGTTGAGGCGGTTATCACCCGGCCGACGAGCGCCGGCCTCATCGGAGCGGCACTAGCGACGTCTGAGCCTGTGCCAGAGCCGATAGAGAAGAAGCCGGTGCTCGGAGTGGAGGGGACGGCGACGGGGCCTGGCTTGGCTCAGCAGCGACCCTGGCTCGAGGAGCTGCAGGCGCAGCATCTATCGTCCGTGCGGTTCGGCGCCCGGGAGAAGGAGGAGGTGCGAGCGCTCCTTATCATAGGTGACGGCGGCGGACCCCCCAGTGACCACCACGCCTGGTACTGGGCCAGAGTCCGGCTCATGCTGATTATCGCGCATCATGGGTGGGCGGCGGCCATCGACGACGCGCGCACCAGCGATATGGACCGGCTGGGAATTCACCTCACCCCGGCCGCCGCCTACCCAGCTGTACCGCCCACCCAACCCGTGCCGGCGGCTGACTTCGACCGCCGCGCCCGACCCTCGCGCCCGTCCGGGCTGCGGCCGCCGCAGCGGGCGGGGGCTGTGGCTCGACGTCAGGATTAGGGCAGCATTCAGATCGGCCGAGGGTGTTACGGTCTCGGCGCCCCGCTCCGGCTCCTCGCCGACCGCGTCTCCCCCGGCGCTCTCCTCTGCCGGGGGACGCGACCCGACTCCAGTGCCGGGCCGTGACAGCGCGCTCTGCCCGTCCCAGGCGGTGATGCTGTCCCCGGCGCTCTCCTCTGCCGGGGGAAGCGACCGGACTCCAGTGCTGGGCCGTGACAGCGCGCTCTGCCCGTCCCAGGCGGTGATGCTGTCCCCGGCGCTCCCCTCTGCCGAGGGAAGCGACCCGACTCCAGTGCCGGTCCGTGACAGCCCGCTCTGCCCGTCCCGGGCGGTGATGCTGTCCGCCGCCCCGACTCTGCTCGGCGCCTCGCCCCTGGAGTGCGGCGCGGGCGGAGTCGCATCGTTGGGACGCTGCCGTGAGGAGGACTCGGCGGCGGGCGCGTGTAGACCGCCGCCCTCGCTCTCGGACGACGTCGATGGTGGCACCATCTCTGAAGAGCTGGCGGAGTGGCTGGTTCACTCGGTCGGCGGTGAGGATCGGTTGGCACCGTCCTCTCCGCCCGTGGCGGCGGCTGGGTCGATGATGAGCCTCATCGCAGATCGACGTCAGTGTGTGGGAGCCGCTGCGCGGGTTCGGCCGCTAGTGGCGATCAGGCTGAAGGCGGACTTCTACGCGGCACATCGCCGGGTGTGCAGTGTGTTGGCGCGCGGGCTGAAGGTGCGGGTGCCGGCTCTGGTGCCTCCTGTGTGGCGCCGCACGTCGCGGTCGCGTTAGATGAGTGTCGCTGTCGACGACTTTGTGGCGGCGGGTGTGTTGCGGCTCGGCAGGCCGACGGCGTACAGACAGCGTACAGACGGCGTACAGACGGCGTACAGACTACAGGCGGCTTGTTACAGACTGCTTCCGGTGGCGAGATCTGAGACCGTGGCTCGGCTTGTATACGATATGTCGGAGTTGTCGCCTTTTCTGCCTGACCGTCCGTGTGCGCTACCGTCAGCTGAGCGTGCGTTAGCGCTGTCATTTCAGGGATCTAAATATGCAGTTAGAATAGACCTTCGTGATGGATTTTTGTCTTCATATACCGTTACCGTTAGCGCCATCAACGGAGAATCATTTCGGAGTTAGTTATGAAGGAAAAACTGATGTATTTACTAGGCTGCCCATGGCACTTAAAGTAGCGCCAGCTGAGATGCGACTGTTTTCGTCTGTCACTGTGAGGCTGGTGGAGGAGCAAATCCCAGGAGTTAAATGTATTGCGTATATAGATGATTTGTTTTTTGTTTCTCGCGCGGGATCCCACATCGTTGGACGGTGGATGTAATTTTTTAAAGGGAAATAATGACCTTTTACCACAAAAATGGAGTTAGCACTTGAAATCGCCAGACGAGACCAAAATATATTGTAAATTCATCACATTTTGCATGAAAACTTTCCTACTGAAAGATATTTCAAGTTATAGTTGATAAGCGTTCCACACTTTTAACGATCGGTACTTGCAAGTACTTTTGGTCCTCATCAAACTGCGGGCTTTTCCCGTATTGCTTTTTTACGCAATGGAGTGGAAAATATATTGTGCGTTCTGCTTGTTGTGATTTTATGCCCGGCGATCTTCTAAAACTAACAGCGATTGGAAAAAGTGGCAATAAAATCGGAAGCTCATCGATGCACATCAACGGCGGCATAGTTAGTGGTTGCGACCCTCAATTTGTGAAATCGATTCATTTGTTTTCTTACATTAGGAGTTTTGTATAATTTGTCTGTGGCTGTATATAACACTATGCTTTATATTATCATGAAAAATAATATTTTTTCCCAAAAAAACTAACAAACAATAACACAAAACTGGCAATTAAATCGGAAGCTCATCGATGCACATCGACGGCGACCTATTTAGCGTCGGCGATTTGTTTACAAAGTCATTGTCATGCTTCTCGGCGCACTTAACCATTGTAGCGAGTTGTTCCTGATTGTATACCAAAGTCCCGTAGCAGGCTTTGGTAATGACGTCACTGGTGCCATTCTTGTGCAGCATTGCAAAATATATCTGATTTTGAGTTGAAAGCTAATTAAAGACTTATGCAAATTATTGTTTTTAAGTTTGAATGTTCTTGTTAATCATTATTAAAGGTATTTTATCACTGTATTTCATAGTAGTTGACACTTCAGAAATTTATGACGTAATAATATTGTATCCAATATGCATTTCCCTCGCCTTTTGTTATTGTGGCGCAGTGCCGAGTGCTTTGCGAATACTTGCTTACCTGGAGTTCAAATCATTCCGCCCTTGTTTCACTCGAGTTGGTATAGTTTGCATGTTGTTATTATTCATGACTATACTGATAGTCAGTCATGCATCACGGATGCTTCACGGATTGCTTCACGGATCAGTTTGATCGGAAACGTCACAGAGCCTCCAAACATGCCGCACTCGATGTAAACAATGGTAGGGAAGGACTAATTTGTCAATGACCTTCATGAAGTATACAAGGTACTTGTTTTGTATTTTTTCCAAACTTACAACTTTGAATTTGGGAATAATTTTATTTAATTCTTAAATTTAAATACAATAATTTTAAAACCATAACGGTAGCCTAAGCAATTGTTGCTAACAAAATCAAAAGGTCATTATTTCCCTTTAACAGAAGTTGGTCTGTGTATTAATTTGGATAAATCTGTTCTGGTGCCCGCTACCGCAGTTACGTTCTTGGGCGTAATGATTGATTTAATTAAGTGCTCGGCGCGTGTTAAGTCTAATGTGATTTTGCCTTTGCGAAGTGTTCTGTCGTGGTGTTCGCCGGCCTGGCCGCTGGCGTGGCGGCAGCGGCTTGCCGGGTTTGTTAATTTTGTCCGGCCGTTCATGAAATTGCCTCTCGAAGTTGTGACGGCCGTTAGGGAAAGCGACCGCTGCACGTGCGCTGCCGCAGTGCCGTACCCGGATTTGTGGGGAGTGAAGGAGTGGCGGTATTCCGATACGATAGCCTGGTCGGATTCGCATGACCGCACGGTATCTGTGGACGCCACCCCGACATGTATTGGGATTGTGCGACCGGACTGCGTCCCATTATCAATTTGGGAACTGCTTTGCCGATTTATGTGTCTGAGTACACCGCTGCGCTGGTGGCAGTAGCAATTATGTCTAGCGGCGAACCATTTACTATTTTTCAGATAATATCGGTTTATGCTATAATTTAGATAAGGGGCGATGTCCGAGACCATGGCTGCATGTCCTGTTGGGATTTTTTTTGCAGAAACGATTTTTTTCTCAATTAGGTATACACCTTCGCATTGTAACCCGGCTGACGCCCCGCGCCATCTGTCTCGCGCCATCTGTGCGTGCCCCACGCTGGGCTCGGTGGTGGCGTGATCGCCGGCTGACCAAACGGTGACGGGGGGAACATGTGGTCTCTGTCGCCGGCCAAGGGGGGGGGGGGGGGGGGGGGCGGCATTTTGGCACGAATGTCGGCCGGTACGATGCCGGTCCCCGCGGCTTTGTGTGAGTCAGTCGCGACTCGTCTCCCGGCGAATACACGCTGTCGGTCGGCGCCACGGCATAACTTCCGGACTTTTAGCGCGTCAAAGTTTAAGCTCGCACTCTGTTACCTGAACAACGACAGCATTGTTTAATTGTTTAAAGTTAAAACTCTACTCCAGTTTTTACCGACAATGAAACCTATTAATGGACACTTATATTACACATATTGCAAGCTAGTATAATAATACTAAATATCTGACGAGATTCATTGCGTTTTATTAAAGGGATTATACGGGTTTTTCCCAGAATAATTGAGTTACATAGTAAAACTTACTTATACAGGTGGTAGTCACATGGTTGTCACATTTTTATGGAAATTACGTCTTCTGCACGTAAGGACATTTCATAGTGCGCGGTGATGCCACGCGTACTTTCTGCAGTACTGGCTGAGGCAGAGCCAGTCATCTCTTTTATTTTAATGAAAACACCTCACTTATGGCATATTTCCGGTTACAATAAGCAATATATGATACAATATACTTTTTTTTCTCCAACGACAGCAGCAGTTACCTAGTTTTTCCCATAACATGCTATATTTTTCATTAATTTTCATGCCAAAAAATTAATACGCCACCACCAAATTCTCAACGCTAAACGCCGCAAGGAAAAACCCACAAAAACCACAAAACACGAACGAACAGTACGTAGTAATAAAGAGTCCCGTAAGAATTGAATTGAATAATCTTTTTGTGATCCAGGGTAGGACTTGCAGATAATTCAAAGCTCTAAAATTGATGAAAAATGAAAAAAACGCATGGCATTACTGGCCCGGCTTAGAGCGTCTTTTATTTAGTAACTCCTTCTATAATCGTCTTCAAGATGGAAAAAGAGCGCAATAATTATCACGTATGACAGGGTGGTTTACATCAAGGCGATATGTTTACATAGCAATTTCACACAATTTCATAATTTCAGGCTTACCTTCATGTAAAGGTAAGCTTAATTCAATTCCTTTATATTGATATGGGGGTGGCCGTTCGGGAGAAGTGTCCGGGGGCGGAATTGGCCTCCATCTTGGATTTTCCTCTTCAGGTCACGTGACCTTTTGTATGGTGAACGTGCTATAGTAAACAGTAAATAAACCCTCTTGCGGCAGCTTGCTTCTGAGTACGTAACCGCTATTTTGTCTCAACCGCGCAGATTATTGCACCATCGAATTTTATGCAGATTCTAAGATAAGAAAGTGATAGACAGTAATGCCGATCAAGTACTCGTTATCTGATACAAGTCTTGAAAAACGCCAAAGTCTTAACGCTGATAATTGCTGAAATAATGGACTAAATGAGCATTGAGGTCCATGGTATATGTTCTAAACGTCTTTAAAGCTCATACAAGTGCAAAGGAGTGAACTTCTTTTCAGGACGGAAGCCCGTAGAATCCCTTTAAAAGAACAGTGGTTTAAATGTCGTTAGGATACTTGGAACATTCTAGAACCAAGCGCTACAAGTTATATAAATTGTAAACCCAACCAAAGAAGATTGCGTTCTAAAGTAAGACCAGTAAAACGCCTTTTTGGGCGAGGACCGAGCGAACGCGGTTTGGCAAAGGCGTTTTACTGACCTATTGCATTGTTCATGTTCTCCTTTCTCGAATCCGCCAATAGGGAGTACGTCTTGAGCGCTGCATGCTTCATCGTAAACATTAATGCTTAGATAAATAAAGCCATTTTTGATCTAGAATGACTTTTGTTCATTTCGACGTTTGCGTGTGCCACGCGCTGTGTACCACCCATATCAGAACGCACCATACCAAAAACAAAATTGATTTGATGGCCCTATTCAATGGTGAAAATCCGATCCCAATCGGAGCAGTGGTTGCAAAGTTATTAGCTTCCGAAAAGCGTCTTTACGTGTCGGGCCGTGTCGGGCCGTGTCGGGCCGGTTCGGGCCGGGCCAAATGTACATCTGTCTAGAAGGTTGACGAGAAACCTCATGTGCGCTTCGTGCCCGCTTGGTAGTCAGTTTACGGTTTGCCTTTTTCCAGTGGACATTTGGTGTTTCGATATCAATGGTGATGAATTTCAATCCTGAGATGACTATCAACATTTTCAAGTAGGATGCATTGACATAAACATCCGATTGATGAGGAAATAGAACGAGTAGGGGTTGGAATTACATTACTTAATTTCTATTACCGACAACGTTACTCGTTAGACGCCGCCGACGTTTCTCTCACCCGCGGTCAGTTACCGTACACCCTGCTACAATGCATTTCAGCAGGATACAATAGCCGTGTTCACGAAGGATTATTGTGCGAAACTTTTTAATACTTTGTAACACAAATTGCAAAGTTTCGACGATCCATTCCTTAAAGGGACATTGCCACCTTTCTGAAAGTGTCAAATATACGCCGGTTGTACCCGAAAATATGAAGTAAGTGCTGCTGAAAACGATGGTGGTATTTTTTTTCTCTCGAAAACTTCACTCAATTTATAATAATTAAGTTTGTAAAATTTGGGTTGATGACGTCATTATTGAGCTAAATAGAGCTATAGATAAATCCTTTACGCTGCCAAAGTTTGGCACAATTTTTGTCAGACAATTCTGGCGATTCAAATACAAGCAGGTACCAGGTAAACTGTGTCGCGCTCACTTGAACACAGAAGTCTTGTCACTGAAAGCTCCACATACCACACATCGAATTATTGGCATCGTTTGAAAATTGCATTAGAGTTTCACTTTATAGAAGTCTAGTTATCCTGATATAACCCACGGTATATATAATACACCCAGCGATCGAGAAACAAAACGCGTAAATATCTCCAAGGTTTACCTTAAAACAAGTCGACTATCATCACCATTGGGTAGAGAGAGACGACGTCATCGGCTTTAAACCCCTATTCAAATACACGTGGGGTTTATTTGTTACAATTGTCAAGACCAAACTCGAATTTCTTTTCGAATAGACCTATGTGGTTGTTTTAACTGCTACCCTACTTAATTTCAAAGCAAATCCAACAACATGGCTATCTCAACTCAAAACTAATGTTAAGGTGGGAATGTCCCTTTAACTACACAACTTTTACATGCGATTTTTGGCTAGAAATGTCCCTCAGAATTTTGTAATATGTTGGTAAGAATATAATATGTTGACAAAATTGCGGTTTGGTGGTAATTAGCAAGATAAGTATTGATAGGTCGGTTGTGATGCCAGATCTCCACCGACTGAAACTTTTCAAAACTTCAGAATGATTCAGAAAGATTATGTGGCGTGTGACGATATTGGACGCAATAGACTCGCCTCCCGCAGCCCAATCCGGCGGCCGGGCTGTGCGGCTTGGCTTTGTACATGTGCGTGCAGCACGCGGGACGGAATCGGCGGTGAATCGATGCGAGCACATCAGTGTGCATGCGTAGACATACCTGTGATCCATGCCGCTGCCAGATTTAGTAACTAGTAAGACGGTATGTTAAACTGAACGAATGGACTCTAGACGCATATGTTCTTTAAAAACGGCCAATTTTGTATCATAAACTTGTTATGAGCTCAATACATGTTTCCATAATTATTGAATAGTGATAATATTGCCCAAATCAGTAATTTATTTCTTGGAATGTATAATATACTAAGAGTTTTATACCAAAACTTCTTACAACTTTTCAGAACTTTTCAGAATCTTTTCAGCGCAATAATCCTTCGTGAAAACGGCTATTGGTAGTTTTCTCCTTTTTCGTTTTTAGATTTACGACGGCGCAACACAGGTCGTATGCTGTCGGGAACTTTCACGCTTTTCAGAGGAGTAGCGGCTACCAGACGGCAATACGAATAGGTGGTGACCAGTCAGTTGACGTGATAAGAGCCGTTTTCATGAAGGATTTTGCGTTTAGGGCGATTGGGGCGTTTGGGCGTTTGGGGAGATTGGGGCGATTGGGGCGTTTGGGGTAAATGGGTTTATAGCTCGTAAGAATACGGTTTTTCCAGGTGATTTTTGGTATCAATCGCAACTTTATGAATTAGTGCATTTTTCTGGAAATTCCATTTTAATGATAACACCATAGTTTACTTAAAATTAACAATTTCATCTTAAACTAGCTCTGGTGTTGCCAGACGGCTGGAGTGTTTGTGCGACGCCATCTTGCTCGAATCCCGGAAGTGGCTGGTTCGGAAAATGGTGATATTTTGCAACGACATGGTTTTCAGAAATAATAGCTTATTTCAATGAAAACTAGATGAATTAGTCCATTCATATTTTCAGTCATATTCACTTTTGAAAGCAAGGATTAAGGATAATTAGCGATTTTGTTTTGATCATTTGTTGTAAGATGACGGGAATGTTGGCTCCGACTCTACGCTGGCTCTGCGGAGCCGCCGCCGCCCGGTCACCATGGCGATGGGACGGCCGGTCGCCTGACGTCCGTCACGTTACACACGTTGCTCCGGCGCCGGCCGGCTGGTCACCATGGCGACCAGCCGGCCGGTCGCCTGACGTCACGTTGCGCATGCGCAGAGCTGTGGTCTACGCCTAGCAATGGCGTCCGTTTGATCTAGAGCAGCCATTTTTGGGTGTTCAGTACTAGTGGCTGCAGAATGTTTCATGGGTTTATAAGTGCCTTTGCTTAGGTCTTTTCAGTTTGTTTGTGAGATTCATCAATTAATCAATTCATCAAATCAAAAACATTTGGTGTGATTCGAAATGCGTAAGGATTGTTCCGGTTTTCGGAAACCAACGAAGTTATCGCTCTAAATTTGACGATCTCAGCGGGACGGAGCGACGTTGAATTAAGGTCTGTCTATGCTTTTGACATTTTATTGCGTTTTTCATCATAATGTTATATTTCTTTGCCATTAATGCCTTCAGTTTTGCCCTAACTAACTGTCAATTGCGTATTTTATTTAATCAAAGCTGATTATCTAGTATACCTTTTAGCCTCTTTTGGAGCGTTTTCGGTATGTTTTGTAGAAGGAACTAACACAACCTAAAATTGCCAGATTTGCTCATGAATGCGAATATTCAAAGCAAACTAACGGTACATATTGCATTGTAAGAGCATATACTTATAACATTAATTCATAAAATTGTGATTGATACCAAACATCACCGGAAAAAGCCGTGTTCTTCCAAGCTATAGACCCATTTACCCCAAACGCCCCAATCGCCCCAATCGCCCCAAACAACCTAATCGCCCCAAACGCAAAATCCTTCGTGAAAACGGCTAATAGCCGTTTTCACGAAGGATTTTACGTTTGGAGCGATTGGGGCGATTGGGGCGTTTGGACCGTTTGGGGCGATTGGGGCGTTTGGGACGTTTGAGGTGATTGGGTCTATAGCTTGTAAGAACGCGGATTTTCCCGGTGAATTTGGGTATCAATCGCAACTTTATGAATTAATGCATTTATCTGGAAATTCCAATTTAATGATAACACCATAGTATACTTAAAATTAACAATTTCATCTTAAACTAGCTCTGGTGGTGCCAGATGGCTGTGGCGGTTTGGGGCGTTTGGTGCGACTCCATCTTGCTCGAATCCCGGAAGTGCGGGGTTCGAGAAATGGTCATATTTTGCAACGACATGGTTTTTAGGAATAATAGTTTATTTCAATGAAAACTAGATGAATTAGTCCATTCATATTTTCAGTCATATTCACTTTTGAAAGCAAGGATTAATGATGATTAGCGATTTCGTTTAATCATTTGTTGTAAGATGACGGGAATGCTGGCTCCGGCTCTGCGCAGGCTCTGCGCAGGCGCCGCCGCCCGGTTACCATGGCGACGGGCCGGCGGGTCGCCTGACGTCACGTTGCACACGTGGCTCCGGCGCCGGCAGGCTGGTCGCCATGGCGACCAGCCGGCCGGAGTGGCTCCGGCGCCGGCCGGTCGCCTGACGTCACGTTGCGCATGCGCAGAGCCTTGGTCTGCGCCCAGCAATGGCGTCCGTTCGATCTGGAGCAGACATTTTTGAGTTTTCAGTACCAGTGGCTGCAGAAAGCCCGCATGTTTCATGGGTTTATAAGTGCTTTTTCTGAGGTCTTTTCAGCTTTTTGTGAGATTCATCAATTAATCAATTAATCAAATCAAAACCATTTGGGATGATTCGAAATGCGTAAGGATTGTTCCGGTTTTCTGAAACCAACGAAGGTACCGCTCTAAATAGGACGATCTCAGCGGGACGGAGCGACGTTGAATTAAGGTCTGTCTATGCTTTTGACATTTGATTGCATTTTTCATCATAATATTATATTTCTTTGTCATTAATATCTTCAATTTTGCCCTAACTAACTGTCAATTGCGTATTTTATTTAATCAAAGCTAGTATACTAGTATACTTTTATCCTCTTTTTAGGGCGTTTGCGGTATGTTTTGTAGAAGGAACTAACACAACTCAAAATTGCCAGATTTGCTCATGAATTTGAATATGCAAAGCAAACTAACGGTAAATATTGCATTGTAAGAGCATATACTTATACATTAATTCATAAAATTGTGATTGATACCAACCATCACAGGGAAAAGCCGTGTTCTTACAAGCTATACACCCATTTACCCCAAACGCCCCAAACGTCCCAATTGCCCCAATCGCCCCAAACGCCCCAATTGCCCCAAACGCAAAATCCTTTGTGAAAACGGCTAATAACTCATTCCCCACACAAGCAGTACCGCGTTGTTTTTACGGAAGGTTACAGAGTACGAAGCGCAGTGTCATCGGAACATAATATTTATACTAGTTAAGACAGTGGCGTCGCCGAGGAGTGGTGGGGGGTCGGCTGAAATGACGAGATAAAAATGTACCCCCATTTTTTTGCGTGTATTTAAGCCTTTGCAGCATTTTTTTTAATGTGAGTTTTCATGTTATAGTAGGTACTTGTTATTTAGCGCAGTCAAGCGGCGCGATTTTTTTTCTTCTTCTACGGGTTCTCCTGATAAAACCCAGAAATATAGGCGGTGGGCCATGTATAGGATAAAAAGCTAAAAATGCTATAAATTCAATTCAGCGTTACGAGGAACCGAATACGATGATGATGGCTTCGTAATGATGATGGCCGCCGATGTGACGCCGCGAAGCGGCGTGAAAATTTAAATTTGAGGTCGTTGAAAATATTTGTTTCTATTGGAACCAGACCAGCGTGAGTAGAGCCAAACCTCAGGTAACCCATTTTTCTTGTTACAAATCTCATAATGATTACAAATATTGAAATGAAGGTAGTCTTTTCATATACATTAGCCTCGGATAGTAAAACACGATGACCGGTAGCAGTCAGCGCTCAATAGTACATATGATAATAATAACTGTATACATATGAACCAAACTATGACAAACAACTAGTAACAGTGCAAATGGTTTGAAAGCAGCAAGAGACTGCGGGACAGAACGACTTTTCCGCGCATAAATGGTCCCTGTGGATCTGGAGGAGCGGGGAAATGGCATGGGGAGATGGTCCTGGCCTGGTCCCCACTATTAGCTGCTCGGTCCAGCAAGCTTGGCACCGCTGGAGCAGCTTCCGGGTGCCGATGTCCGCGTCTTTGCGTTCGCGTCGCCTTTTTCGGAACTCGACAGACTAGCTAAACATGTAGCCCGCTTGAAAGTTAATATTTTATGAAGGGAGTGAGCCATGGTGGAATTCATTTTCTCATTTTCCAAATTTGTATAAGCAATTGCGAAACTTGTGTCATGCCGCGAAGCGGCGCGAAATTTCCACTTTTTGACTGTGGATAGCTGCACTTTGACTGCTGCAAAAGCAATTTTTACGATAAATTGTTAACTTCCCCGCAAAAAGTGGTGTGTGTGCGTGTGTGTGCGTGTGTGTGCGTGTGTGTGCGTGTGTGCGTGCGTGCGTGCGTGCGTGCGTGCGTGCGTGCGTGCGTGCGCGCGTGCGCGCGTGCGCGCGTGCGCGCGTGTGCGCGTGTGCGCGTGTGCGCGTGTGCGCGTGTGCGCGTGTGGGCGTGTGGGCGTGTGGGCGTGTGGGCGTGTGGGCGTGTGCGCGTGTGCGCGTGTGCGCGTGTGCGCGTGTGCGCGTGTGCGCGTGTGCGCGTGTGCGCGTGTGTGCGTGTGTGCGTGTGTGCGTGTGTGCGTGTGTGCGTGTGTGCGTGTGTGCGTGTGTGCGTGTGTGCGTGTGTGCGTGTGTGCGTGTGTGCGTGTGTGCGTGTGTGCGTGTGTGCGTGTGTGCGTGTGTGCGTGTGTGCGTGTGTGCGTGTGTGCGTGTGTGCGTGTGTGCGTGTGTGCGTGTGTGCGTGTGTGCGTGTGTGCGTGTGTGCGTGTGTGCGTGTGTGCGTGTGTGCGTGTGTGCGTGTGTGCGTGTGTGCGTGTGTGCGTGTGTGCGTGTGCGTGTGCGTGTGCGTGTGTGTGTGTGTGTGTGTGTGTGTGTGTGTGTGTGTGTGTGTGTGTGTGTGTGTGTGTGTGTGTGTGTGTGTGTGTGTGTGTGTGTGTGTGTGTGTGTGTGTGTGTGTGTGTGTGTGTGTGTGTGTGTGTGTGTGTGTGTGTGTGTGTGTGTGTGTGTGTGTGTGTGTGTGTGTGTGTGTGTGTGTGTGTGTGTGTGTGTGTGTGTGTGTGTGTGTGTGTGGGGGGGGTCACCCACCCCTCCTTCTGAGAGTGGGGGGTCGGGGGACCGTCCCCACGACCCTCCCGTCCGCGACGCCCCTACATGTTACGGATTAAATTTCCTTCGTTTTCCTTTCGGAGCAGCGGTCGCGACCCCCCTGGGGGGGGGGGTCGCGACCCCCTCAACCCCCCCGTCAGCAACGCCCCTGAGTTAAGATCAAGGACATTTCAGCTGTCAGTAATTAACCGTGATGGTAGACGTAACGCTGGTATCGCCAACACCTGCACTCTTGTAGTCTGAGAATATGCATACTTGCTTTCCTCTAAAATATGCAGCATGATGTAACATTTTTTCTCTCCATTTTTCTTGCAAGTTGATTGGAGGCATTGGCGATGTTGTTACCAGCCTTGCTGCGCTTTGCGTCGGGAAGGAACATCTTCGAGATAACTTGGCGTCGGGAAGGAACATCTCCGAGACAACTTGGCGTCGGGAAGGAACATCTCCGAGACAACTTGGCGTCGGGAAGGAACATCTTCGAGACAACTTGGCGTCGGGAAGGAACATCTTCGAGACAACTTGTCGTCGGGAAGGAACATCTCCGAGACAACTTGGCGTCGGGAAGGAACATCTCCGAGACAACTTGGCGTCGGGAAGGAACATCTCCGAGACAACTTGGCGTCGGGAAGGAACATCTTCGAGACAACTTGGTGTCGGGAAGGAACATCTCCGAGACAACTTGGCGTCGGGAAGGAACATCTTCGAGACAACTTGGCGTCGGGAAGGAACATCTTCGAGACAACTTGGCGTTGGGAAGGAACATCTCCGAGACAACTTGGCGTCGGGAAGGAACATCTCCGAGACAACTTGGCGTCGGGAAGGAACATCTTCGAGACAACTTGGCGTCGGGAAGGAACATCTCCGAGACAACTTGGCGTCGGGAAGGAACATCTTCGAGACAACTTGGCGTTAGCTACTAATAGCGCAACAGAACAACACACGCGCCAATAATTCAGACTGTACCGAATTACAGCCAGGCGCTGCGGCACAGTCTAACAGTCAGGAATGAACGGCAGCGGCGCCCGACTGCCCTGCGGCACAGTCTAACAGTCAGGAATGAACGGCAGCGGCGCCCGACTGCCCTGCGGCACAGTCTAACAGTCAGGAATGAACACTGAACAGCAGCGGCACCCGACTGCCCTGCGGCACAGTCTAAAAGTCAGGAATGAACGGCAGGAGTTTTTTTCCCTAATTTTCCCGCGCCCCGCTGAGATATTCAGCCGAACACGCCCTCCTCGTTATCGTCCGATCCAATAACCGCTTCGAGAGGCACAAGGCGGCAATCGAAAGCTCTCAATGATACGCATCTAAAGCATACGCGGAATTGTCAAAATAAGGTCACATGTCAGGTCACAGCCAGGTGAAGGGTCAAAATCGAGGTATTTGAGTTAATGGGCCATACTTGCCATCCCAAGCCTTAGCTTGCGACTATTCTAGCACACAGTGCTCTTAAAGGTATAATTAATTGCCCTCATAAGCGAAAGTGAAATTGGAAGAAAAAGTCAAGGTCAAGGATAGGTCAAAAAAGGTCACTATTGGCAAGAGGTCTACGAAAGCCATGCGACACATGTTTTATGGGTTATTTTATACGTATAATTCGATATTAGCAGCCATTTTCACAACCTGACCCCATATAATGTCTCTCAGGTCCAGGCCAGGTCACACATGAAAAACATTTGAAATTGATTAATCTAAATAAAAAAGGAAAGTTTTTAAACCAGTGTTGTCTCAGAAATACAGTGGCGGCATTTATTTGTCTGTATCTGGTCACTAAAAGCAAAAAAAAATAACTTCAAAACATGACGTCATGAGTTGCTTATACTTAGGGAGCCATAAGTCAGTTAAATATACAATACAAACAATTTGAAATTTGGTTTGGATATCGTCCATACTTGGTTCTCCAATATATCTTCAGTTTTTTTTTTAAATATCGTTGAAAGTGTTGATTTTTTTTCCTCTGAAAAACCTATATTTTATTTTGGGGGTGAAAATCTCAAAGTTCCGAAATTCGGAGACAGCCATTTTGAAGAGCATGCCAATTTCTTGGTTATCACATTTTTGACTGCAATTTGCTTCTACACTCTATTTTCTACGATTTGTCAAACATTTCTCGTTTTTACACGAAAAAGGACATGACATGACGTCATTAAAACGTCATTATCTCCCAAAGTACTCCACCAATTGCATTGACATTTTGTGAGAAGACGTATAATTGATGCAGCATAAGGTACGTAAAGTTTTACATTGATATATATGATGGTGTTCAAGTTATTGAAAACATCCTGGAATGGGCAGAATCTGCACCCCAGCGGGGCGCGGGTTATAACTTCTTACAGCCAATGCAGGAACGTGCCGGGGGGCATACTTGTATTGCATGCCCCGCCATGTTCCTGTGAGGGGGAATTTGCCCCTAATTCCCCGCTACTGGATCCGCCAGTGAGTAGCAGGCCGTTAGCGAGAAGTTGTTGAGCGTGGGGGGGGGGGGGGAGGGAGGGTTGATGTGAGGGTAGAGCGGGCCGTGTCAGCCATCCACCGCTGTACGTCCGGCCGTGTTGGGGGGGGGGGGGGGGGACCACGATTTCAGGACCTTTGGCATATACATGGCTCCTTGCTCCCCCTGGATCCGCCACTGGAGGGGATCTTATTTTAGCGAGTGTTTGTTCGTGGACACTTATTTTCGCGAATCTTCTTCGCTATCGCCCAGCAAGCTAGTAGCTACCTCTTTTATGATATATTTCCAAAAACTTACTTAGCATGGATTGTAGAGAGTTCTTCAACTATTGAAATTATACCAAGCATGCTGCTATAGCACTCATTAACCCTATTACTTCGGGCTAAACAATACGAATCTGTCGGGGGGGGGGGGGGGAAGCGAATCTTCGTATCTCGGAAACTGCTGGATCGATTATCTCCGCGAAAGCGGCATTCAATTCCTTTGAGCAAGAACTACATTAATATATTCATAAATATGATTTTTTTTTTGTCATGGGCGGATACAGGTAGCAAAAACAAAGCAATGGTGGAAAACATGCATTTTTAAATTCTTTGCCCTGGGACGTTGTATGAACGCAATGTTTTTATGCTGTTGGATTTCGACACCTAATTGTATACCCTAACATATACTCCTTTTAAAGTTTGGGGAAATTAACCCAATGGCGTCCTCAGGCAATTCCGAAGGGGGATATCAAAAGATGTCACTATATTTTTTTTGCCGCTTTGATTTCTGTTTTAGATGATTATAATTATATGTGTATACATGAGGAAGTAAATTATGGCAGTTTTTTATTTGTCCAGTGAGGTGCTCAGGAGGGGAAGGGGAGGAGAATTGAGCCTTGTCTTTTTTATCTTTGTCTTTGCTTATTGATATATTTTGCTATGTAGTGTTACGCCATGGGTCCACAATTCCGCCTAATTTCATCCCTGGGACCACCTATGCCCCAAAATACAATTGTGATCCATGCAGATGATATTACACGAGATAGTCCACCGCGAAATAACGTTTTAAGTTACTAAACACCATGTGTGTATACATTCCCACCAAAACCCGTTCCTGGAGTGGCCTGTGGGCACCCCCAAAAAATCACAAAACCACACAAGGTGTGCAAAGAACAGTTAAGAAGGTTCGCTGGGTTCAAAATTCTACTCTATCAGATTTCGATGAAATACCAGTGACCCAAAATGCATCTCAAAATACGTCCCTGAAGGCGCCCATGCGCAATTAAAAAAATGAAAAAATGTTCACTATGTCTAAAAAAGCGGTAAGAGAAGGTGTGAAAACCGTAGGCTCGTATCTACAACGGTTAGAGAATGGGAACTGATTCCCTTTGAAAGCCAAGTCACGCTGAAAAACAAAACATGCCCCCCAAAAACCACGCCTGGAGCCGCCCCTGGTGACCAGAAATTCGGAAATTTTGCCAAAATGTGCCGAATGAATATTAAGGAAAAGTAAAAAAAGTTTGATGGCCGTATCTCTACTCGTTTGGGGACAGGAGCGGAAAACCTTAAGGGGGGTTGTTTTAGCTCCCCACAAACACTAATAGGATTAACCCGCGCACTGCAGGCTTTGCGGCTTTGCGCCGAACACGAACTGCAGGGGGGTTGATTTCCGCCCCCCTGAGATCTCGAAAACTACGCTACGTAGCGAGATGCAGAAAACGGTAT
Organism: Chirona hameri; assembly: GCA_036785665.1. Classification (NCBI taxonomy): domain Eukaryota; kingdom Metazoa; phylum Arthropoda; class Thecostraca; order Balanomorpha; family Balanidae; genus Chirona; species Chirona hameri. The sequence goes on along the minus strand of JAXIVJ010019634.1, from coordinate 1,548 downwards.
TTGATAGCTTGATACATTTTCTATCGAAAGTATTCAATATTGTTTTAGGTCAGGTCAAAATTGAGGTCACCAGAGGTCATCAAAGGGCAAATTTTCCAGTTTTCCTGTTTTAGGACATCGCTCCAGAAATTCCCATATATCTCAGAAACAATGCTAGTTAGAATCAAAAGGAAAAAAGCAAACGCCAGCCAGTGAAATTTTCAAACGGTAAAGTGCCCTCAAATTTGATCTGAGGTCAAGATTTGAGGCTCCAGAGGTCAAAAATGAAAACAATGCCGTTTTTTGCTAAATAGTTTTTCGCTATTAACTTTTTATTTAATAACGATAACGAAACACTGTTTACGCCATTGTGTTTATCTTGTCAAGGCGCTTCGAATGATGTATATGGTGACCTTGTTAAGGTAACTGAAAAATTTGACCTCAGGTCAAGGTCAAGTGGTGACCCAAGTAGGGCATTTTGCATATCGGAAGACGTGTCTCGACGAGACAAACACATTGATGTCTGTTTTCTCTATCTGAATTATGTCAGGAGTTATTGACAAAAAAGTGATGGTGACCTGGCATGACCTCAAATGACCCAATATGGATCACTGAACAAAACTTACACTTGGATCATCAATAATATCCTATAATAACATGATCCAGAAGTAATTGGACTAATACCATGCATATCCTTGAAATAGGAAGCATTTGGATATTTCCCCATTTACTTATTATGGGGAGGTTACGAAATTGACCTGACCTTAGGTCACCGATATCAAATAAACGAATTTTAAGTACTTATGCCCTCATGACATCCTGTAAGTTTCAAACTGATCGGTGAAAAACTCTGGGTTTGGCACAACTGCAGACATTTTTGGAGGTGGGGTCACTTGACCTGGTCTGGTGACCTGACCTGAGATGACCCGATGTTACTTTTTTCAAAGTGTGCGCAATTGATGTCCTAATAGGTGTGCCAAAACCCGGCGGCGCTGCGCGCCGCCTTTTTTGCTATCTTTGAAAAACCTGAGGGGGCGGGGGGGGGGGGGGGGGAGGCGGAAATCAACCCCCCTGCAGTGCGCGGGTTAATATAAATTCCAGTGGCTCAAAGGGACTAAATTCTTATTGCTTTTTTGCTTGATTGCTTGTTTTGCTTGCTGATTGCTGTTTGAACACAGCATATTGGTGGATGTACCCATGACGTCACGCTATTCGCTGCCTTGGCTGAATTGTATGGCTGTATCTAAGGCCTTGGAATGAATGGTGAATGAATGGATGAACTAGACATTCAATCATATCAGAAGCCAATCTTGTGTACCAACTTTTAGCTGCCATATCATAATTTTATTTTCTACAAAGTAATAAGTACCTACATCTTCAAGTACAAAGAAAGGACTCCACGATATATGGTTAAAAATGTCATGTAATTTGAGCTAAAAATAAATTAAGTTGCATATCCTTTGGAACGAATTCAGACAAACAAAATACAAGCAGTTCTGCTTTCTTGGGGGCGGGGGCGTCCCCCTGATTTTTTTTTACTGGGGGGACGCGTCCCCCCCGTCCCCCGCC
>JAXIVJ010019633.1:0-18406 GCA_036785665.1 Chirona hameri | reverse complement strand
TTCACCTTCAACATTCGTTTTAAACTGAGATAGCAGTTTTGTAGCCCGTGTTGGGAAACCCCTATCTGCAAGTTTTCTTGACTGAAAAGACTCTCCAGCCGAATATATTGAGTTTTTGGCGAAGGAATGCGGTGCTGGCGAAAGAATGTTGTACTGGTTCAACATTCTCTGAGGATATACCATCAGCCAATCAGCTTGCAGCTGGTGCTAGCAAGCGAATCGCCGGCCGCCGGTTGGCACATCTCCAATGCGAGTCTATCTTTACGCGACTACTTTCGAATCTGATTGGCTGAACCATTTTATACATTCGCGTGACGTCAGGACTCTGACTCAGATAGTATGCATACAGTTTTGATAAACAATACAAATGTACGGCCTTCTGTCCTGAATCGGTGCGATATAAGGTCATTTTTGACAATATAAAAAGAAATTGTATAAAAAAATATAATCAAATAATGTTGGGTACAATTTTTCAAAGGTGAACTGTTTCCTTTAAATGCTGTCGTCGTCAGACACGTATGATGCCTATGAATGTGGATTGAAATGGCCGAAAGTGGACGAACTTGTTGCCGAGCGAGACCTGGTGATGGTACAGTCGTCTGCTGTATGATAATAATGCACCGATCTGTCTGACATATTTGTTGCAGTACCGCGAGAAACCCGAGGTTGCGTGGGGAACACGAGGTTGCGGGGAACGGTTCTCATCATGCCCGCCAGAGAAACCCGAGGTTCTGCAGCGGGGCTGCTGCACATGCCATCGAATTCGTCGAGTCCGTACCGAGCACGCCCGTCGATCGTTCAGATTTCGGTCAACGGCCAAATGGAACAAGGCGCCGGGCGAAGTGCGAGACGCTGGAGCAGTGACGGTGTTTCGTACGTGGATGAGGGGGTGGCTGATAGCAGATCGCTAACTCTGCGAGAACCGACTGTCTTGTGCTTTTAACGCCTTTGTGTCGACAATTTTGTGTGTGGATTTATTTTAATAGTGTAACCGTGATACAATGTAAAATGACACTTGTCATGAAAAGCCGTGTTTTGCGGATGACATACGAATAAACGATGATTGATACCCAAACACCTGTGGCAAAAATGGCGAGAGAAAACAGTGAGACACATGGGAATGAGCACATTATGGGAAAATATGTTTTTGGAACATATTTTCCCATAATTCCAATAATGTGAAACACTTCTAAAAAGTGTTTTAAAATCGATTTAGAAAACGCTCCATTTCCCATTGCTTCAACAAAACCATGCCTTCGGGCGCCCTTTTACATACGTCACAGGCGTCTTGCCAGATCTAGTAGGAACTAAACTTCGACCCCCTGCACGTATGACTGGATTTTCGACTAGCCACTAGCTGGACTGATCTGGGCAACTCGCCAGAGTCCCTCTTGCACCCTCGTTTCTCATGTCGAATGACATGACTAGATGCAGCATTCCGGCATCAGTCTCGAAAGCTTACCCACACGACGCACCTGCCGAGTAGAGTCCTGGGGTGGATGGCAAGCGTTTCTTACGCATCCGCAAGAAGGCTGCATTGCGTGAATTCCGAAAAGCACCATTAGCTAGTCGCACCCACGTGTGGTGCACACCAACGAGAGATTTCGTACCGTTCAACGCTTTGTCGAATACAATGGACGCACAATGGACGTAACGAGCCAGGCTTGAGGCTGCTCTCTCTCAACCGCCCACGTCCCAGCACTGACAGATATGTAGCGGCAGGCGCAGTAGAATTGAGGTGGTAGCGCTGACGGAACACCCGAATGATGGACCCGGATCCCGAATGATGGACCCGGACCCGGATGACCCGGATCGGAACACCCTGTGCGCAACCACTGCAACGTTCCACTGAGCGTAAAACGCGTCTATCTCCCAACGACATCTGCGAACGCTTGGAATGCATAAACTCGCGATTTTTCTCCCAAGACATCGCTCGATGATGCGCTAGGCGACAATGCAACTGTCGACATTGAACAAGTTCTTATCCAAAGGCGTTCCGATTTAATATTGTGTTTGATTTCCACCAGTTACTGTGCTAAAATATCCTTAATTAGGTAGATGGGTCCTTTGGCCTAAGTGCAAAAAAGTGCCACCAAAACCCACCACTTAAGCCCGTATGACTTACAAATAACCTTGCCTACCCTTTTAGAAACCTTAAAATAACTTAAATGTACTCTTTAAGTCACCCACTGCACTTTCCAATCCGTAAAATGACGAAGAACAATAACAATATCTAGAAGTGTTTTACCGGACGATAACACCATTACGTTTACAACGGGAGACTTCAACGCCGAAACGTCGTTTGTCAAAAATCACAAAACCCGGTAGGATAAATTTTCACATTTTTGCAAATTATTTTTGTATCATGTTAGGAACATACCAAGACATAAACACATCACTTCGCCAGATCTTAAATTTGAATTCGCCAAATGACGACGTGGTCTAATGCAGATACACACATCAATACACGTGCCCGTGAGCTCACCCCCCCCCCCCCCCCCCCACCCATGCATAGTTATGTCGCTCCATGCAAAGAGGTTGACCAGTTCAACCGTTAACCCGCGAGTTACTGGGGTATATTTCATAACGCGACTTACTGGGGGGGGGGGGCTATTTTTTTGCCCCCCCCCCCCTCCCCCTCGGATCTCCGGAACTACTGGACCGAATGTAAAAATTCAAACGCATTCGATAGCCTTGGGATTTTTTTCTCGAGGGAAACATAATATTGTTGACCTCGGGGTCACTGATAACGTCACAGGTCAGGTCAAGTACAAAATGTTTGACCGTGTGAAAAGGTCTCGATGGATGGAATTGTCGCGCAAAATTGCGATATTAAACGCAGAAGCTGTCGATAAATCGGTATGATTCGTGTGTTCGACACTTCTATGTACTTTTCTAAGCTGTTGATGACCTTGGGTCAGGTCAAGGTCATCCGAGGTCACGAGGTCAAACTGAAGATTACGGTCATTAAACGTTGTAACACATGTTTATGGGTTTGTTTTTTCGTCTAGAACGCGAAAAGTGACCTTAGAACATTGTTTGTTCCACTTGAATAGAAGTAAAAATAAAAAACGGAAATGATTTGTTTATGCATAGTAATGATGTGAAAGGTGGGCGATTTTTGCCATTTAACCCTATTTGTAACAGGCTCCTGGCTACCCCTGTTTGTAACAGGGGGGGGGGGGCGGATTCCGCCCCCCCCCCCCCCGGAGATCTCGAGATCTACCCGTCCGATTTTCGAAAATGAAACGGCGTTTGGTTCCCCTCAACACGATCTACATATCTAAAAAATAATATAAAAAAATCTACATTTTTGATAGGGGGCAACAGGAGGGCAAAAACCACAAATTTTAGTGGTATTTTTGATCCAACATAGCTTGCAGGTTTATCGACCAATTTTAACACAATTAATACGAATCGATAGAGATTGAATTGGAACTTGATATATGACAGTGGCGTTTGAAAATGCAAAAATTATAGGCGTGTGCAGGTCACTCAATATGGGGGTGAAGTAAATGCGTAATGAAACCATTTTTAGATGTTTTTTAAAGAAATGAAATGGTATGTGATTGTGACATTAGGCAAAACAGTTAAAAATCATATTTTTTGCCATAGGCGGTACCAGGTTAGTGAAAAAGGGGGATATAATTGGAAAAAAATATTAACCGCAGACAAGTTGCTACCCAGCACTATAAATATGTTACTGATCGTAGATAGTTCCTTTTTGCATGTTGTAATTCATAATAGGCGTATCCAGGATCCAAACTGGGGCGGCTCAATACCTTTTGATAAGTATATTATCCGCTATTATGATACTAACTAGTCAACAGTGACTATTTCACTTACAACTTCAATTAACATTGCTTACCCCCCTTTTACCCTACCTGGACTCACCTATTATCTTATATTCGTTCGTAGAGTAGCCTGTGGTGCGTGTTTCATCCGAAAACTACAGTATGTTATGTCATTGTACGCCCATGCCTCTTAGTTTCCTTGCAATAATATGACCCCCTTCCTTCCATTCCTGAGCGCGCCTCTGCAAAAAATGACTTTATTCCCTTTCCTGGCCTCATATGTGCATATATAATTACAAGCTAACCGTCTATTGTGCCGTTATCGCTGGCATATCGTCATCACCAAGCCAGTCACCCCCTTTGCATGTGCCTGAACACGCCCCTGAAACTCTATATGTAATAAATTATGCAAATAATGGAAGCAGAAGCTATCTTTTACATCTTGATAACTATAAATGCCCCCTACATTGCTCTATTTGCTCCCGCCAAGTATTGAATACTTCCTGGACCCCCCCCCCTTTCAAGCCCCTGAAACCGCCTCTGCCATGAAATTTTAATGATATTTAATTAACATCAACTAATTTGCACTTGTTGCAATCACCGTGAACCGATGTAACTCCTTCATACTTGAGGCAGTTACGAAGAAACCGTGAAGATCGCATTTCCGTATTATCGCCAAATATCGCCTCCGAACTCACCCACAACTGTACCCTTGAACCGCCTCTGTTCAGGTTAAGAACTCAAAATTTTGACTCCAAATGCGGTATTCAATTCTATGAAAAGTCCCAAAATTTAATGGGCCTGCTCCCAGCCGTTCTGGAGATATCTGCGAAAAACATGAGGGGGGCGGAATCCGCCCCCCCCCCCCTGTTACAAATAGGGTTAAAGGTCATAAGTCAGTCATTTTTGAAGATATCGACTTCAAATTTGGTACACATATTCACCACACACGTTCCAATCAAATATATTTCGGTTTTTGGATAATTCTGATTTTTTCTTGAAAATTTTGTAAAAACAAAAAACAATGTATTTAGATTTCTCAAAATTTTGAATTAAAAAAAATCACAAATCCGAGATATCAGTCTGATAGCCCGGTCTATTGTCAGTAATTTGATTCAAGACAATTGAGTTTATCTCAAATATCGTACCTTTGACAGCGTTTTCTGCAAACCATTATTTTGCAACAAAAACCGAAGAACATGACGTCACTCTGACGTCATTCCCGGTTGACCTATCATAACCTCATATTTTTACTTTTTCCAACATGTGTAAAATTGATGTGACAGAAGGTACTGCAAGTTTAGTGACGATACCGGTGTTCGTTTAGGAGTTATTGCAAAATAACGGGGGGGGGGGGGGTGCAAAAAATAGCCCCCTCCAGTAAGTCGCGTTAGCCCATTTTTATTTTTTTCCCCGAAAGGCAGCTCGGAAGCGTATTAATGCTGATCCCCTGAAAGAAGCGCCCTGTTGAAATGTTCATGAGCATAGTGCATATTAACCCGCGCACTGCAGGGGCTTTGCGCCGAACACGAACTGCAGGGGGGGTTGATTTCCGCCCCCCCGCCCCCCTGAGATCTCGAAAACTAAGCAACGTAGCGAGAAGCGGAAAAAGGCATTTGATAGCTTCATACATGTTCTATCGAAAGTCTTCAGTGTTTTTTTTTAAAGTCAGGTCAAAATTGAGGTCACCAGAGGTCATCAAAGGTCAAATTTTCCAGTTATTCCTGTTTTAGGACATCGCTCCAGAAATTCCCATATATCTCAGAAACGATGATAGTCAGAAACAAACGGAAAAAAGCAAACGCCAGCCAGTGAAATTTTTAATCGCTGAGGTGTCCTCAGATTTGATCTCAGGTCAATATTTGAGGCGTCAGAGGTCAAAAAGAAAAAAAATCCGTTTTTTTTGCTAAATCGTGTTTTGCTATTAACTTTTTACTTAATAAAGATAACGGAAAACTGTTTACGCCATTGTGTTTATCTTGTCAAGGCGCTTTGAATGATATATATATATGGTGACCTTGTTAAGTCAACTTAACAATTTGACCTAAGGTCAAGGTCAAGTGGTGACCCAAGTAGGGCATGTTGCATATGGGAAGACGTGTCTCAACGAGACAAACACATTGATGTCTGTTTTACTTCTCGATCTTAATTATGTCGAGAGTTATTGACAAAAAAGTGATGGTGACCTCGCATGACCTCAAATGACCTAATAGGGGTCACTGAACAAAACTTACACTTGGATCATCAATAATATCCTATAATAACATGATCCAGAAGTAATTGGACTAGTACCATGCATATCCTTGAAATAGGAAGCATTTGTATATTTCCCCATTGACTTATGGGGAAATATACTCCACTCCGCCACTCCACTGTGCATGTGTGCACAGTGGAGTGGGCCGATCGTCTGAATCGCTACTTCGCCACGGTGGGTTCTTGTGTGGCCGCCGAGCTCGAGGCGGAGAGCACTGCCGATCTGCCGCTGTCCCCCTGTCCCTCCCGCGTCGTGAGTGGGGCTTTCAGGGTGCACCCCGTCACCCTACCCGAGCTTCACGCAGCCGTGAAACAGATGTCGTCATCAAACGCGTGTGGCGATGATGGGATCACAGTGAGCATGTTGCGACTGACGTTCCCGGTGATTGCCCCACACTTGCTAAATGTGATAAATGCCTCTATCGTGACTGGTGTGCTTCCGAGGGAGTGGAAAGTCGCAACTGTGGTCCCAATTTTCAAGTCAGGGTCTTCTAGCGATCCCAACAACTATCGACCTGTGTCCATCATTCCTACAGTGGCGAAACTTACTGAAAAGGTCGTTTGTACTCAGCTTGTGCACTATCTTTTGTCTCACGGCGTGTTGTGTGACGAGCAGCATGGGTTTCGGCCGGGGAGGTCCACGGAGTCGGCGATGTTGGATGCTGTCAGCTACATCACCCAAAGCATAGACCAAGGGATGATCGGCTGTCTGACGACAGCCGACACGTCTAAGGCTTTTGACAGCGTCCAGCATGGCCGGCTCCTGGACAAACTGGGCTGCTACGGCGTGGACACACACTGGTTCAGTGACTGGCTTCAGGACCGTCACCAGAGAGTCCGCGGGGGCTCAGCGGAGACCGTTCCTATTACGCATGGTGTGGTCCAGGGCTCAATTTTGGGGCCGGTGCTTTTTCTGCTGTTTACAAATGACCTGACTTCGTTTATCAGTGACGCCAAGATGGTTTTATATGCTGATGACGTGCAATTTATTCATAGCGGCAGCCCCAATCAGATAGAAGAGCTGGAGCAACAAATAGGCCAAACGCTGAGCAGAGCTCATCGATGGTTTGCGGAAAACTCACTAAAAATTAATCCTACAAAGACAGAGGTTGTTCTTTTATCCTCGCGACAGAGGAGGATTAGTAACAATTTCCAAGTACAGTTTGGTGATGCAATGCTTCGCCCTTCATCAAGTGCCAAAATTCTTGGATTCATCTTGGATAGTAATCTTACATTCGAAAAACACATCTCTGTCGTAGTGCAGCGTTGTTACGCCACCCTGTCTGGTCTCGACAAATTTTCTCGCCGGCTGCCACAACAAGTAAAAAAAAAAAAATAGAAGCTCTTGTCTTCCCGCATATCATGTATTGCGCAACCGTTTGGGCGGGTTGCAACGCAACACAACGCAAACGTGTTTTAAAAAAAAATCATTAACTACGGGGCCCGAATCGTGAAATGCTGCCGTCGCCATGAGCATATAACACCTCACCTGAGTGAACTCGGGTGGCCGAGAGTTGACCATATTGTCACCGAGCGAGACCTTGTAATGGTGCATCGTCTTCTGAACAGCGCACATGCACCAACGTACTTGCGGGATCTGCTGCAGTGTCGCGAACATGTGTCCGTAAGAGAAACCCGAGGCTCAGTAGCGGGGCTGCTGCAGTTGCCCCGAGTCCGCACAGAGTTCGCTCGACGCTCTTTCAGCTTCCGTGCCGCGGCCCGGTGGAATGAGGCGCCGAGTGACGTGCGAGACGCCGGCACAGTGAGGGGGTTTCGCACACGGATGCGAAAGTGGCTGGCAGCGGGTAAATGAATGTGATGATGCGTATGACTCAATGTTTTACCTCTTTTAATAGCGCAATACTTGTGTATTTGATTTCTTCATTTTAAAGTATATTACTGCAATATGTGTTTGTAAAATGACTCTTGTGCTGAAAAGCTGTGTTTCTACGGATGCCATATGAATACATGATGATGATTATTATGGGAGGTTGCGAAATTGACCTGACCTTAGGTCACCGATATCAAAATTCCGAGTTATACGAAATTTAAGTACTGATGCCCTCATGACATCCTGTAAGTTTCAACCTGATCGGTGAAAAACTCTGGCTTTGGCACAACTGCAAAAAAAATTGTGGTGGGGTCACTTGACCTGGTCTGGTGACCTGACCTGAGATGACCCGATAATTTTGTTCTTCTAAAAGTGTGCGCAATTGATGTTCTAACAGGTGTATCAAAACCCGGCGGCGCTGCACGCCGCCGTTTTTTCGCTATCTTTGAAAAACCTGAGGGGGGGGGGGGCGGAAACCAACCCCCCTGCAGTGCGCGGGTTAACTGGGATAACTGGGACCTTTAAATTCGTTGCAGATGGACAGACAGACAGACAGACAGACAGACAGACAGCCGCTTATCAAATAGTAATATAGATTCCGTGGGTTGTATTTTCGCGAAACACTGCGACGGTGCTTCCACCTATTGGCAACTGATTGAACTAAACATCAAATGCTAGTTCCGCGTATGGCACACCATGACCTACAGGCTCCAAAGGCGCCTTCCGATACATCTCCGATGACATACTTTCAAAGGCGCCCTCGAATACACTTTTGGAGGCATCCTCCAATACATTTCCGAAGGCGCCCTCCGATACAACTCTGAAGGCGCCCTCCCACATACACCTCCATAGGCGCCCACCGATACACCTCTGAAGGCCCCCTCCTACATAGTCCAAAAGCACCCTCAGATACATTTTCTCGAAACCCGAGGGCGCCCTCCCTACATACCTCCAAAGGCGCCCTTCGCTGAATGTGAGGTGGGGTCTCCCATGGTCTCACAGAGGGCGCCTTCTTTGTTGGAGAGGACCTTCAGATGCGTATCGGAGGACGCCCTTGGAGGTATGTGGGAGGGCGCTTTCAAAGGTGTTTCGGAGGTCGCACATGAACGAATTTCTCGCAATGGATATTTCAGACCTGCCCCAATTTGTATTATGAAGGTAGGCTAATGTCAAACGAAAATTTGGGGCACTTGCCATTCACTCGTAATGTTACAACTCGCGCAGGGAATTCAATCATTGGGTAGAGGCTATCATGAAAGGGTGGAGCTTTCCTCTGACGTCAGAGCTTAGCTCCGCCCTGGCTGACCTTGAACCGGCGCTGTCCGACCCGTGACCGGCCGGTTGCGAGTGGTGGGCGGAGTCGAGGGCGGGACTACAGAGAGACTAGGCGTTAGCCTCCATCCGAGCTTGCATTATCTTGAACATAACCTACGAGTGAATGGAAAGTGTTCTAAATTTTCGTTTGACACATAACAACCTTTATAATACAAATTAGCGCAGGGCTTGAAACGTCCATTGCGAGAAATTAGCTCATGCCGGACGGATGCATTCAGCAGTTATCTCCGAAAATTAGTGTCCAAAGCGGTCTGCCGTTGACAGTAGTGTCCCCAGTGCAGGTGAGGACGCCCATGCGTGTTGCTGGTTTTAGCCTGCCTAAATGGACAGACTGGGAAACACGATCAACATTTTGCAGATCTCATGAACGATGTGCAACAAAGTGATTTCCTTGACCACCTACGGTGTATAATCAACTGCCAATCGGGACCACTTAACTTACTTACTGCCGGTGAGCAAACTTTGTAAGTATTATGTATTGTATGCACGCCTTTTGTATGTCGATGCACATTGCACGTATTACGTAGTGGGAGGTTTTTTCTCTGTCTTGGCAGTCGAGACGACGTAATTTTCTTATGCTACCAAACATTTGGCAGCACGACATGATAGCGCTTCTGCGGCGTATGAGGTGGGCTTGCGACAATAAGTATTTCCATCGATGCCGGCACTGTGTTCTACTCCATGGTGTTATTTTGCAAATCACGCGCGTTCTGTTGTTGGTGTGAATGTGAAGAGAGTCTAGTGTTTAAACGTCTATCAGGCGTTTTAGGTGCTCATTGGTCATTGTGGATACAACTTAATTGAGTCTGATTGACAGTGACTTGAAACTCTTTGTTCACGACTGTCTCCTCATCTCGTATTGGTATCACATTTGCCATGTCGTACGACAGTGCTATTACTGTATTTTCCCCTGATGGTCACCTATTTCAAGTGGAGTACGCCCAGGAGGCCGTGAAAAAGGGTTCAACAGCGGTATGTATTTTTAGTCAATATGATACATCTTCAGTCCCTGTTCTGTTTTTCCATGACTTATTGTAACAATGTTCCTGCCAACTCTGTTATCTTCCACCCTACCTATGTGGGGAGTGGGTACATTCCTAAGGTAGGACAGTTGAGTAAACCCAGACTGCAAAGTTTGGCATGGAAGTCAAATGTTAATAAGGCGCACCGCACACCAGCCACAGTGAAAATCTTCACCAACACACCATGCAGGCCAGATATCCGCACCAGTCTGTGTCAGCACCAGAGAAACCATGGTACTAGTGGTGCTGGTGTCACCGTCGCAGCCAGGCAATAACATCAAGGTTACTATCACCATCGTGAGGTTACTACGACGTTACTCAAGGTTACTATCACTGTCGTTCACCATCGCGATGGTCATGCAACAGTGACCATCACCTCCTACTTCAAAACCTACACAAGATATACCATGGAGCAAGGATACTTACTCACATGACAGGGATGTCAACCCCACCGTTACCGAGGCCATCACAGTCGGGGACACTATGGTCAAGTTGTCTATTTTTGGAAAGTTTCCATTTTTGGAAATAACTTCTATAAATGGGAACACGCTTTCAAAAAATGGGAATGCTGATGACGTAAGCGTTCCCATTTATGGAAAATATTAGGAGTCCCTAGCTTTCTAGGGATTTTGTCATTTCATGTCTAAAAAGCGCGAGTTTTACCTGGCGGTTTAGGATTCTGCATAGTGATGTGCATCTTTTACCCCTTGAAGTCACACTTTTTTTTGCTCATTTACATCAACGTCTGCTAGACATTGAAAAAACTTTGGGAATATTCGTTTTTTAGAATATTTAGGAAATATTTGGCGATGAAAGAGGATTTGTATGTTATTCAGCATATTGTGTTTAGTGATGGCATGACATTGCAGAGTCGGTTCCCATTACAAATTGCCATGTTCAGCCGATTATGGTGTAATGTGGTGCTGGGTTGGCAAGGCATGTGGTGAGACTAAATATATTTTATTTGGATTTGTTTTATATGCCTAATTGTGGTCATTTTGGAAAAACAAGTGCTCATTTTCCCTTATATATCATAATGGCCGTTCCTTCAATGTAATATTTCTTTAATAACATCGTTCTTTATGTTGGGGTTTCACACTCTGGGTTGCCATGCTCAATGGTGGATATAATTTGGAGTGGTATATTTATATGATTGAGAAATATAAATTAATTTTTTAAACATATCAATGATACTTCAGTTTCTGAATTACAATGTTTGACCAACTTTTCTTGTATATATGTATTACTGTGGTAGACATGGCAGAATTTGGAAAAGATTGCAGGAGCCTCTCCACTGACTTCACATGGGCTATGAAAAACTAAAGAGTTAAAAGCAGGGAAAATGACTTCCTACTGGGCCAGTATGCAAAATGTGGCAGAAATGTCAACAAGATATTTGGGGCAGCCCAAATCCTGCCCCATTTCAGTTGGGTCAAATTTTCTATGGTCAAATTTTCTATGGTCAAATTTTCTATTTTTGGAAACTTTTCCATTTTTGGCAAATGTGTTCCCATTTATAGAAGTAATTTCCAAAAATGGAAACTTTCCAAAAATATAAAATTTGACCATAGTGTCCCTAACTGATCACCTCCCACTTCAAAACCTACACAAGATATGCCATGGAGCAAGAATACTCACTTTAACACTATCCATGTGGGATTCATGAACACAAAACATGTCTCCACAATTGGGAGACATTTGTGTCTCCCAATTGTGGAGATCTCCACAATTGGGAGACATTAAACAATTGTATACAATTTTACAGGTTACAGCCAATTTTTCTTTTCAATCAGCATTTACCAAATAAGGTCATGAAACCAGAGTTTTTCTGAGGATGTTTGAGACTTTTACTTTAAAAATACTACTTACTTCCCCCATCTATAGGAAAATTCTTGTTAAAAAGATTTAGAAGTTATTTTTTGCTCTCAAACCTCTGAAATTTACTGGGAAATTGAGTCAGCTATTTGGTGGTAATCTTCATGGCAATAACGCCAATTAAAACACAGTGATATACCCATTGTTTCATTATTGTGTATCACAGTGCCGACTGTTGCCTGCAGCATAGCATAGGTACTTTACCATTACAGGTCTGCACAGCACCCTACCAAGTCTACACTTCACCAAATCCACACCAGTTTCTCCAAATCTGCACCAGCCAGGGCAGGCCCACACCAACAAGATCTTCTCCAAAACTTTGCAGTTTGGAAGTCAATTACTGTTATCCTGGATTTGACCACACTCATGGATCAACCAGGGGGTGTCACCTCCATAGCCGCCATTGGTCGGCCATTTTACTGGCAAATCCTTTGTGTGATGTCAAAGACTGGTAGATTGTGCGGGGGAGGGGGGGTAGAGAATAGTACAAAATTGTTCCTTTTTGATGAGCAATATTTTGCAATCCTGATCATTTTACTAGGCATTTTGTTATCAATGGATAGAAAAATGTAATTTCTATTTGCACTCTATTTGGTGTTTTGGCCTCCAAAGCTAATCTACGAAACTGGCCACGTCAAGTAGCACTTGCTGTGACGTCATAACAGTGGAAAGGCATATTGCTAACCTTGACCGCCGCTGCCTCATGACTACCTAGTATATAGGGCCTTGACATCAGATGCACATGTCATGATGACTTGACTTACTGATGACTCAAGACTAAGACACAATTAGTAGGTACCTTGGTTCCTAGAGGATATGATGCTTGACCCATAACAACAACAACTGGATTTTATCATGAACTGACAATTTCATTATAATATTTCACTTACTCTTATCTGATTGAATTATCTGGTTAGGTTCCTAAGCATCCATAGAAAGGAATTGGACAGGATTTGGCTTTAGGGGAACTCTTTATTTCGTGAAAGAAATGTGTAAATTTGTTTCCTAAAAGGTTTTGGAATATGTGTGGAGTTTCCTATTCAAATGGCTGGGGCCACTGACCCACCAATTTTGAGTTTGGCCCCACCAACTTTGTGTTTTGACCCACCAACCTGTGGAAGATCTGAAGCAACTTTTAATCAGCTACTTTTGGGTGACTTTTCCCTCACATTCAACAACTTTTTGCTCATACCCCCACTCAACTTTTTCCCTCACCCTGCTCAACTACTTTGTACTGATCCCCTCAACAACTTTTTACTGATGCCCCCCTCTGCTCACTCAACAACTTTTCTCGCTGACTTATACCTACCCTGAGCAATACCCTGAGCTAAATCTTGATCTGCTACTGCAACCAGCCAATATGACATTTTGACCAAACCTTCACCCATGTTTTCCCACCAAAGCTCCACCCATGTTTTGGAAACAATCCATTTAATTTCAGTTTCAGTCGATGCTACCAAAGTAAGTGACTCTTCAAATTATATCGTTGGATATTATGTGCTGACAAAATCTTACCAGGTCCTTAATTATTTAATTGTAATTAAACATTTCAAAGAAAGAGATGGTGCATTTTCTTAATTATGCCAAGTAATTAATATTTGTTGGATTACTGTTATGAGCCTTATTGATATACATATTTGCTGGAATTTGCCAGAATGTGCTGGAATCAACCAGAGTGGAAAATTATAGTAAAAATAGACCATGAGAGTGGACAATTATGTAGAAAATGGTACAATATTGATTTATGTTTTGAATATGAAAAGCAGTAGTTTTCATTGAAATCATGCATTTTCAGTCAATATTTATGTCAGAATCAATATCACAATTCATCAATTGGGAGTGGAAAATTCACTCCTAAAATGGGAAGTGGGAGTGAAAAATTATTTACATTTGGGTGTCATTTCCCATCAAAATTAACCAATTGCGGGGCACTGCCTCAGGGCTAATAATTACCTAGTGTAGTATTAGTTCTGGAGAATCCACTGGCAAATATATTAGTAGATTTCCTCTTTTTTAACCTAGCAGGCATAATAGGCAAACAACAAGCTCATTATTAGCTTTGAAGAAGCCACACAGGTGAATAAGCCAAGCCAGATTTGCTTTTTTCATTTTTCTTCCTTTTTGACTTGCTACCTATGTATGAGCAAATGCTACTTTCCCAAACAAATCCTTATATGAATTGATGCAATAACACTATGCAACTCAATTATGCAACAAATTGATACTGATGCTCATAATGATGCAACAAAATTAGCCAAATTCAAAATTCACAATACTGCAGATCGTATATGAAGTCAGTAACATATACTTGATATTGACATACACGGTTATGCCTAGTGCTGTCTGCTGTGTGCAATAGCAATACACATGCAATGTTGTTACATTCCATTCATTGGTAACTTCGAGTTTGAAAGCATGATACATCCAGCAAAATGTCCTTTTCATTGTACTGTTTGTGAATATAATGCCAGGTTGATAAGGCACAGACATGTTGTGCACTAATCTGACCCTTAAAGAGTCCCTACTCCCTTCGTTTGTGACAGGTTGGTTTTGAGTGAGATTTCATTGGCTTCATAGTTGGTCTGATATGATGAAGAAAACCAAAATTTAGTGTGAGCTTATACCTATCAACCAAATTGAATCACCTTGGTATTATCTGCTTTGCAGAAGAGAGGCATTCAACACAATGCAGTACCCATACTATTGACATATGACATCTCAGGGCACATCCTGTTGAGAAGACTAGATAGAACAGCAATCTTCTTTATTGGGACATGATCTTTTGCACTGGATGCCATATATTCCTCACATAGGGACATGCTGATATGTTAATACATATCAGTACTGTCAAGTAAGTATAAATATTCAATGAGCTAGGCTGTACTGATGCCACCCAGGTTGTACTGATATAGATACTTTGTTGACTGCAGGTTGGTGTTAGGGGCAAGGATGTGGTGGTCCTCGGAGTGGAGAAGAAGTCTGTGGCCAAGCTACAGGAGGACAGGACAGTCAGGAAGATCTGCCTCATTGATAACCATGTGGTAATGGCATTTGCTGGTAAGTTTTCATGGTCATTGACTGATATATGTTTGCTAAACAGGCTACTATTTCCTGAGATGTTCGCATGGTGTTTTTCCATTAGGCATGTATTCTTGCATTCAAGTCAGTCAGCCACTTTTGTCAAACAACATTTCAACAAGTCAAACAACATTTATCCTGCAGTGTACTGTTAATGCCTCAGTTTAGTTAAGCTTGAATTGAGGCATCCACTGCCTCCTATATAATGATATTGACCATAGTATAATCATATGCCATCATGGTTATAACATAGTTACCACATAGTATCACATAACATAGTATGTAAACGTTCATATTGACATATATAAACAGTCAGCTCCTCATATTAATTTATTGCTGACCAAGACGCGTTTTGTATTGATAACTTCTTCAGTTGGTCATTCAACAAAATTAATGACCAACCGAAGAAGTTATTATTACGAGACACATCTTGGTCAGCAATAAATTAATATGTGGGGTTTATTGTTTATATATGTCAATATGAACATTTACATATTATGTTATGTTATGTGATACTATGTGGTAACTATGTTATAACCATGTTGACTGAACAGAGCTGTGAAACAGAGCTATGAGGAGTTGACTGTTTATAACATAGTATGTAAATTAACATTATTATTTCTTCAATATCATGGGTCTCACATGCTGTTACCAAATGACCTGGAGAATGACCCAGTGTTGGATTTTTCGTTTCATAACCTGGTCCTGGAAAAAAATTAATAGGTAGAGTACAATGTTATTGTAAGGAAAGTTAAGATTTACAAAAATATTTTACTTGGAAAGTAAAAAATCCTGATTTGTAATAGATATTAAATCCTTGTGAGGAACATTACATTTTAGTTTAACTACAATGTCGGTAAGGTCAGGTGAAAAGAGAGCAATTTCCAGAAAAAAAGAATCATGAGAGCAAAATTCTTTGGACCCAGAAAGTCAAGAAAATGACCAAAATTCCAAGGCTGGCATGACCTCTGTCACAATACTGCAGGTCGTTCATGGATCTCAACCTGGCAGGTACCACTCTACCTCTCTTTGAACATGTGTATCCTGCATTGTCATGGTGCCGCTTTACCCCGCGCTGACACTCCGCGTTGCGTGGCCAGGCCTGACAGCCGACGCGCGCATCCTGATCAGTCGCGCTCGCCTCGAGTGCCAGTCGCACCGGCTCACCGTCGAGGACCCGGTCACCCTGGAGTACATCACGCGACACGTGGCCACGCTCAAACAGAGCTACACGCAGAGCAACGGGCGCCGGCCGTTCGGCATCTCGTGCCTGATCGGCGGCTTCGACTACGACGGCACGCCGCACCTCTATCAGACAGACCCGTCCGGCACCTACCACGAGTGGAAGGTGAGGGCGAGGGCGAGCCGAAAGACTCCAGCTCTGAGTGCTTCTGGGGCTAATAATGACCGGTAAGGTGCCATTAAGCACATCCTCAGCAATCATTATGAGCTGGTATGCGTCTTGTCCGAGCGTCGCCATTGTTTCAGTTCTTGTAGCTGGACGTGTCACTTTCATAGACCTTGATCACACCTTAATCCGTGAGTTGCGACCTCTTGTTACTCCTGATGGCGAAGCAGTGTTTGGTATTCCGAAGCACTTCTCTGCCGGCCCCTGACCCCCCCCCCCCCCTCTCGTGACAGGCTAACGTGGTGGGCCAGAGCGCCAAGTCTGTCCGGGAGTACCTGGAGAATAACTACTCAGCCGGCCCCTGACCCCCCCCCCCCTCCCCTCTCGTGACAGGCTAACGTGGTGGGCCGGAGCGCCAAGTCTGTCCGGGAGTACCTGGAGAATAACTACTCAGCCGGCCCCTGACCCCCCCCCCCCCCTCTCGTGCCAGGCTAACGTGGTGGGCCGGAACGCCAAGTCTGTCCGGGAGTACCTGGAGAATAACTACTCAGCCGGCCCCTGACCCCCCCCCCCCCCCCTCTCGTGACAGGCTAACGTGGTGGGCCGGAGCGCCAAGTCTGTCCGAGAGTACCTGGAGAAGAACTACTCCGCTGAGGCTGTGGAGACGGAGAAGGGGGCCGTGAAGCTGGCCGTCTGCGCCCTGCTCGAGGTGGTCCAGTCCGGTGGCAAGAACCTCGAGGTTGTCCTCATGCGGCGCGGCGAGCCCATGAAGGTACCGATGGCAACGGAACGCGGACTATAGCCCACATGGATGATTCTCAAGCGTAGCGGAATGTGCGCATGTTTGGTTTAGCAGATGTGTTTACCAATGGGTTCGTTTAATGTCGGGGTGTGGTGGGATTTTGGGATGTTTTAGGATCTCCCTGACGTTTGAGAATGGCATTATGGAATGTTTGAGGATGGGATGTTATTAGCCAGCCAGGTTGCAGTTGTCCCCTTCTAACTCGGCTCCTATGGGGAATGGGCTGAATAAAAAAAGCACCGTTCGATAGCTCGTCCAAAATAATGTCGGAACTATTTAGGTCATTGTTTTGCTCAATTCAATATTGAGATCACCAGAGGTCACCAAAGTCCAATTTTCCAATGCTGGTACTTTGCTCCAGAAGCCCCCAAATATCTCGGGAACTATGATATTATGATAGCTAGGAACAAACGGGGGAAAACAATCGAAAGCTCTTGAAAAATGCAACCTAAAATATTAGCTCATTTAAGAGTATCCTAAAATTTTAGCTGAGGTCAATAGTTTAGGCTCCAGAGGTCATCAAAGACAAAACAATTCTAATTTTGGCAAAACAAGTTTTTCGTTCAAAACATTTCATGTAATCAAGATAGGTCGATGATTGTAATGTCATCGTGCTTGTCTCGGCAAGGCGCTTCGAATCATATCCATTGCAAGTGGTTTAGGTCAAATTCCAAATTTGACCTCAGGTCATTTTCATCCAAATTCCAAGGTCATATGGAAGTAGAGGTGGGTCACAAATCACAATGCACATATTCGGAAGCGACTCAACGAGACGAGATAATCGCTGTGGTATCGGTCTCACAGCTTTCTTTATTCTTGCTTATTCTTATTCTTTTATTCTTCTTTATCTTTATTCAATGAAAGTTATCGACAAAAACGTGTTGGTTACCTCAGATGACCTTGTAAGGATCATAGTGAGCAAAAAATATACCTGGGTCATCAAGAATGACCCTAATTGCATGGTCCTGAAATAATTGGCGTGATCATATTATCTGATTCTCTGCATATTGTCTGAATAGGAAGCATTTGCAAATTTTCTCATCGACTTACAATGGGGAGGGGAGGTCA